>APFE031258617.1:354066-453034 GCA_000404065.3 Pinus taeda
AGGAAGGAAAAATCATATTGGAACCTGCAACAGTCACAGAAACAAGAACCCGACAGCTACGAAAACGATCAATTTCAGAGTATATCATCAAGTGGAAGAACTTACCCGCTGAGGATTCCACATTTGAGGACATGAATTTTATACAAAAGCATCAAGAACTACTCAAGCGTTGAGGACAACGCTCTTTGAAGGACAGGGGCATGTTAGGCCCCTATACTACTGTAACCCCTTATTTGTTATTAGTACAACCCACTTATTATATTGATGTACCCATGTAGTGCCCATATTGTTACTATTGTGCCCCATAGAAGCCCACTATTGTTATTATTGTGCCCTTACATTATTATTGTTAAGTAGGCTTTGATTATGTTATGACCCCTTAGACTCCTATATATAGAGAGGAGGTCTTTTCATTTGAATCATCAAAGCATTGTTCATTTATGTAATGTAATGGAGGTTTACCCCTCGAAGAGGCTGAATTCTAAGGCGTTGATCTATATTTTCTATCTTTCTTGAAGTTGGTTTCATAACAAGGACAATGCCAGAATTTTCACCTTGCCCCAAGGGGTAAGGAGTCTCACCCAAGGCATGTCGTGGCAAGAGCTAAGAAGGGTTCAGAAGAGTATCAAGGATATCACAACCATCACTCTATGTACAGATTAAATCATTCAATCATCATGACATTATATCATTATAAAGATCACATTCATATGGGGAAATACCTTCAACATTTAAAAATTTTGAGTAGAACTATAAATCACGAAATTACACACAGATAATACAATGCAACTAGTCCAACTACTCATTTATATTATTTCAATAGAATATCCATTACAATACATCTTCGCATGAATCTGTGGGTAAATACATAAAATAGCATGACAGAATGCTCCAGATCTCAAACCGAGCCTTGCTCTGGTATTCTTACAACTGTTCCACCTCCTAGTCAGGCTCCTTTGTGCTCTAGATTCCCTACGGTATCAACCCTTCATATTTTTTTCTCCTTTTTATCTATTCCCTCACTACTTTGAACTATCAGTTTCATTCGGTTTTCTATCACCTCGGCTATTTCTCATCCTCCTCTTTGTTCACTCGGATGTTTCTGCTTGTTCCTGACACCTTGTCGCAACTATCCCACAACTGCATGGTCTTTCTCTCTTTCCCAGATACCTTTGTTGCAACTTAACCGTTGCTCTTGCCACTTGTTTTTCCTTCTTCGTATATTCAACACTTTCAAAATTCAAAACGAAGGAACCAACATCATCCAATTAAGAATATAAGTTATGTGACATGATGAGAGAGCACTTAGATGCCTTTTCTTGGATCTATAAAGAAATGAAGGCCATGCATCCTTTGGTATGTACTCATCACATATACAACAAGGAAGGATGCAAACTAGTGTGCCAATCTCAGAGGATAATGGACCCACCCATCAAAGAGATAGTAAAGGAAGACTTGTAGAAGTTGTTGGATAAAAGGTTTGTTTACACCATCTCAGATATTGAGTGGGTGTCCCCTCTAGTGTTGGTCCCGAAAAAGAATGGAAATTGGAGGATCTGAACAAAGCCACTAAAAAAAACCCTTTCCCTTTACCTTTCATTGATCAAGTCTTGGATGGATTCAATGATTACAATTAGATCCATATCAGCCTAGACAACCAAGATAGTACTACATTCACTTGTCATGGGGTACCTTTGCTTATAGGGTCTATTAGCACTCCTCTGGATCTCCAAGGTTGAGGAAGAGTCCAGTTGAGGTAACCACAAACCAATATTTTGACTTGGTAGCTAGCCCTACCAAGCTAGAGAGGGCTCTCTCCAAAGGATCACAGCCAAGAGGGTTGGATAGATTAGGGTTTTAGGCTAGATGTAAAGTGCAGAGGGTTGTTTGATTTGATTTTGGTTGGGTTGTTGGAAGAGGATTAGGTCAAAAATACTAGGTCAAGGAAAATGAGGGTATGATTGCAGACATCTGATGGAGCAAGGTAGGTAGGCACTCATGAACTTTAAGTTTATGATGTGAGATGGATAAGACTGGTGAGGTGCTAGAAAGAGCAAGACAACTATGTATTCTTTCTAAACTGAAGAAACTGGACAAAGGGTGTAGATTTCCTCAAAACAGAGCATATAAAATGTATTTTTCTTATCAACTTGAAAATCAACATATCATAGAAGTGAAATGCAATATGGGAGTAAAAAACATTCAAACATATGCTACATAAGAAGAAACTAAGTCAAAATTCCATACCACGGGTTTTCCACCAAAATAGCTGCAACTCATTCATTAAGTTCTTCCAAATACTGATTACACTAGTGTCTCTAATCAATAGCCAAACATCCAACTGATTCCAACATGTAAAATGACTAAAAAAATACATAATATAGGCCTCAAACCAACTCATCCTAGACTCAAGGGTCGAATCTAAGAGAGGAGGAGCAGTTGCAAGAAAAACTGAACTGATAGCTAGAGTGTAGGGTGGTCAAAGTGTCTCATCCCTAACTCTAGCAAGCTGATTCATTACATGCCATGTAGGCCATTTGACTGATGTATTTACCCTAGATAACAGTAAAAAAAACATAATAATTACATCATATTGATCAATTACATGACTAAAACATCAATTTCGCAAGGTGAAAGTCAATTTGGAGAGAAACAATGAAAATTGGAGAAGACTGTCAAGCACGCCCTTCCTTCATCAAACGCGCCCTCCAATTTCAGAGCTACTTTTGGGTCCCTTACCGATGTCCAAATTTTCTCCAAGATAGCTCGTTGAAAAGCCCTTCAAGTCTACTTTCCATATATGCCTTCATTTTTAATTTGGAGGTTATTTTCCCTGTCAAAATTCCAATCTCCCAAGGTTGGTAAAGGCATAGTGACCAGGCCAAAATAGAGGTAGAAAGGTGGTTTTTTTATGGTTTTTTACCCTTTTGGCTGACCAGTTTTCCTTCAAATTCTTAATAAATGCATAGGGTGCATGTCCTCATCATTCTAAATACAAAAATGTTGGCCTTTTTTCCATCAGATGCCTCAAAAAAGAGCGTAGCACCCTAGGTGTTGCGCATTTGACATATTGGCTGTGCTAAAAATGCTTTTAAAAGCACAGTGAATCAAAAATTGGAAAATTTGTTCAAAAATTGTCAAAATTGGTGGGTTGATAGCTGATCGTATTTTTTATGCATGGAGTGATGCCTCGGAAAGAATATCTAGCCTTCGTTTCTCCTCTTGCTTGGTCAGGGCTTCAATTTTTGCATGAGCTCTTTTGAGCTTGGCTCTTGCAATTTTGCTTCTCATGGCATAGTACTTAGCCATCCTTCTACGCATGTCAATATCCCTTTTGGACTTGTCTAAGAGACCCTCAAGATTATTTTTCACCCTCTTGAGCCAATGTTCTTGGTTTTCATTCACCATTTTTTCAAATTGCTCATTTAGGGTCAGCTCAGTGGCTAATAATTCCTCCTTTTGTTTTTCTAGCTCCAAAGATTTTTTTAAGCCTCTTTTCCTTGGCCTTCTTCTTGGCACCTGTTCATCAAGATGTTCAGCATATTTTCCATATGCCTCATCAATTAAGGCCTTAACCTTTTCATCCTCTCTCTTTTCTTTGATAAGATGGATCCCTTCCACTTTCTCACAAAACTCAAAACCGCCCACATGCTTAAACGTCGTCACAGTAATGGGAGATGCCATGAGTTCCCTGGTGTTGGTTGGCTCATGTCTGATGATCCTCCATCCTTTCTTATATTTCTTCCTCTCCTATCTTTCTTCCTCACCCTGAATTTTGTGCTCTTCCTCTGTCATGAGTTGTTGATGTTGAAACCCTAGGGAGATGATAAAATGGACTGTGGATGTGGGAAGTATGGAATGGTGTGAGGAGATTGATGAAGTGAGAATGGGGATGTGTGGTATGAGGGAGGTGATAGGAGGTAGTCTTTAAGTGGTGGTAGTGTTAATGGAATGCTAGGAAATGAGTTTTAGGAGTGGAATTAGGTTACTAGGGTTTTAAAATTAGTATGACTCCAAAACAAACGAAACATCATAAAAATCAATTGTGAAGGAGAGGAACAATGTAATTTATACCTACTTGCTTTTTGGAGCACCTTGGTGATAGATTTTGATGTTTGGAGCAATGTAGGGTGCTTTGGGCAACTTCTAGTTGTTCTCGGGCAAAGGCGCAACACAAATGTCAAACTCGCCCTCCACTTATAGGAGCACAGTACCCTTAGAAAATACATTGATTTTCCTGGTGTTATCACTCTAAAATTTCCCTAGGTTTGTCATGTTGTGTTTAAAGAAATGATAGAGGTAACCACAAACCCTCTTTTGAGATCATGATTTAGCCTTCCTAATACTCAAAGAGGGCTCTCTCTTAATGATTTAACCTTGTTGAGTTAATTGATTTTAGGCTAGTTATTTAAGCTTGATTGGGTTTTTTATTTGATTTGGTGGTGGAATTACTGATTTAGATGGATAGATAAGTGCCTCTTTACCATTGGGCCATGGAGTCCAAATGTCAAGAAAACAGGACTAAACCAAGTTCTAAAGATAGTGTTCATAGGGCAAGGTAGTTGAGTAAATTCAGATATTTTAGGCTAGATGGTGAAGTGATTTTTCAATCGAGGTCAAGCAGTAGTTAACGATTCCTCAAACCAGATAATGAGGGAAATGAAAGAGTTCAATAAAAACTAGGGAGAAATTAAGAATTCCTTACTCTTGATATCATAAGAAAACATCAAAATGAATGTCAGTTCAAGATAGAGTGTACTTAAACAAATTCTGAAGTAACATTCCAGTTATTTCATTCAAATTTGAAAACATGTATATATGTGAAATACTTAAGAAGATAACAATTTAACAAATGAAAGATACTTCACTGGAGTGGCCCAACACATGAATCCTATAATGCAATTCCTTTATTACTCAGTCCAATCTGCTGACTTGAAAATGTTACAATAAACACTCAGGTTTTAGACCAATGTAACTACAGAAATGTTCATTCATCCACACTCAATACAAAGAGTTTTGAATTATTTATACAAAAAACTTATTACAAAATATACTAAACTATTTTAGGAATTATTCAAGGAAAAAGAAATATCTTCATGCAAGAAGATAGAGACAGATATGTAATTGATGCAAGTTGTCTCTCTTTTATTGTTTGTTGTTTTGATCTTTTTTTGTTTTCTCTTTTTGGTTGTTTTCTACGTTGGTTGCCCTTTTACTCTACCTTTGATTGATACTCGTTCATCTTTAAACTCTATTTTTCATATGTTACTCTTTGACTTATTTGATCTTCTATTTTACCTTCACTGCTCTGTATTCACTGTTTACCTTGTATTTTTGCAGTAAATCATTCAACTTTTCCCAAGTCTTTGCATCTAGTAATTTAATATTTACCATTCTTCTATAGACATCATCAGTTTCTGTGTATTTTTCAAAAGTGGGCTTGTTTATAAAAAGATGTTTTACCTCATGTTGGAGGTAAAAGAGGCTCTCAAAATTATGGTAAAGGACTTTTCCTGTAGGAATCCCTTTCATGGAGGAATTGTTAGCTTGTTCCTTTGCCACTTCTCTAATTTTCTTATCATAGTCTTCATGTGGAATCATCTTATCATTAATCACCAATGGATCAGGCAGACCTTTATACCTCAAAGCATCAAATTTCACCATAAACCTAGCTATTGCTAGCTCCATTGTTTGGCACTTCTCCTCCAGTTGTATCATCAGGTTCCTTTTGGTGATTACCTTCTTTACCTCTAGTATGGTCTCAGTTGTGTCAGCTATTCCAAGCTCCTGAAATTCATACTTGTTCTTTGAGTTAAGCAATTGGATTATTCTTGAGGCTTCTTCAGGCTTATTTCCAAGTTCGGATCTAGCCCTTTGAATTGCCTCACCAGCCTCCTTGACCAAATCATTTTGTTCAAATATGACATGTATAGATGGCCAAATATCAGTGACAGAGTCAATGATGTTGAACCATAAAAATTGTTTTGCTTGGGCTGGTGGCTCTTTCAGTGTCAATTCCTTATCTAACTTTTGTATCCTTTCATTCAACCTGTTAGATTTTTGTGTTTCATTCTTATGCATGATTTGAGCTATTTTCTTTTCATCCTCTAGACTTTTATTGGTTCTTTAAGTCTATTTATTTCATTTGTTTGGATGGACATATCTTCCATAGCTTTGATGAGTTTACTTTCTTCATCACTAGGATGAGTTGCTGCTGTTGTTCAACCTTTGATGTAGTTGTTGATGCAGTGGGAACTGTTGTAGCCACTAAAGATGTTGTGGCTAGTGAGGCTGTCAAAGTAGAAGGAACTATTGTAGTAACTGTAGGAATAGCAGTGGTAGTAGTTGCTTCAATTTTGGTATGTTTCTCCTGTACTAACTTATCCATCTCAATCTCCATTTCTTTTAATTGAGCATTTAACTGGAGAATGAGGTCCATCATCTCATATTTCTAGCTTTGATTCTCTAGAACTTCCTTGGTCTATGGATGTTCAGAAGGAGGCAATTTTAGCTGCTTCTTCAATGCAGCAATGTCTTCATTTTTCTTTTTTATGAGCTTTTCTGTTGCCTTGATATCATTTGGATTATATCCAATATAAATAACCAATTATTCTAGTGATTTAATTATATTATCCTTTGCTTGTGAGGATGCCTTCTCTAGCTTACACTATGTTGTGATATTCTCTAGAGAATTTTGAAATTTTTGTAGACTCATAGCTTTGTTGGTCATTGTTGAGTATATCATTTCTCCTGCTTGCATATGAAATTAAATCTGATCTATAGGATGAACATTCTTGGCCAAAACTTCAAATTCTGTCTTATTGTACTCTGTTGATGACTTAGGTTGTTGTAATATAGGCTGCAAAAAGGTCATTTTCATTTTCCCTGTTTTATTGTCAAAAGATGAAAGTAACCTATTCTGATTACTAGGAGTCTGTTCGAAATATTGGACATAGGTTTCAGCTTTCAATGCCTCATTTCTCAACTTGATTTCTTTATACTTCTCCTTTATATCTTTTTCTTTATCTACTGGTTTGCTGGATGAAGAAACTTCAATACTAAGCTGCTTCTAAATAATCGGAGTATTGGAAGTTGAAGGATGATGAGTTTCCTCTGAAACTACTGGAGTTGTACTCTCTCTGACCACTGTATCTGTATCAACGATTTGAACTATCTCAACTGTCTCAACTGTCCCTTCTTTCTTATTTACGGGGTTTAGCTTGGGTTTCTTCCTATACATAATTTCAAATCTATCATCTGTTGTATCCTTGATTGAGCAAGAACCTTCTTCCCTAGTCCTTTTTGCACTTCTGTCCTTTAGGGATGGAGTATGGAGGATGGAACTAGTATCCATCTATTTCTCCATATCTATCAAGGTGTTTTACAACCACTCTGATTGGTTGGCATATTTTTCAATCTCTGGCCTAGACTCATGCATAAAAGGGCTCAATTTAAATTTGAGTCTTAGTTTGTTTATGACACCTAAAGGGTCATAATGCCATTTGAAATTGTTACTAAACTTCATTTCCTATAAACATTTTTCTGCTTCTTCTCCAACCTCCCTATTATTTCAGATAAAAGGACCAAGTTGGTTTTTTATTTTGAACTGTGTTTTCTTCTTGGCTGATAGAAAATTTACATCATCTGGATTTATGATCTGCCTAATATACTCTAATGTAAATATCCTCATGAGGAAATATTTGGTCATCTTATAGGGAGTGAGATGGCATCCATACACCCTAATTTCAGTGTGGTCCTAGTATAAATACCAGTCTCCTATTCTATTGTTTTTAGACAACCGTAAAACTCTCTTTATCTCATCACTAATCCTGGGTTGATTGCTACTGCTTAGCATATTAACAACTGGGTGAATAAAGGAATCAATGAACTCCTTATAGCTGAAAACAGTGGAATATTTTTTTATTAAGGGTGTCCAAAAGATAACAGATCTAGGATGGCCCTTAGTGTCCAGCTTCTGGATGTTGACTGGAAACTTGTCTGATTGGAAATATAGGAGCATATGGAACAATACTGAAGAGTATTTGAATACTCTTTCATTTGGCAATCTGATCAATTGATCATGGATTTTGTCTGCTAAGGATTGGGAAAAAATGAAAATTGTAGTTGGAGGCTTGCCTGGGCAAAAAATAGAGAGGAAAGCAAGTGTAGGCTCATCTACATGCTCATAGTGGTATAGCATATAATACAAGACAGTATGGTTACAATCTATCTGACCCTCTCAAAGAAAATGGTGGTAGAGTATGGAGGACTATCTGTAGGAATATGATCTTCTTCTAGGATGAAATTTTGAAAAATGTGAGATCTCTTGGGCAAGTCCAGCTTTAAGTACAATTCAAGTAGGTTTTCAATAGAAAATGGGGTTTCATTTGGCTTCGGCTGGATCTACAACATTTCATTTATTGACTCTATAGTGATTGTGAATAAAATCTATTAGTTAGGAGAGACTATGGCTCTTTGACTGGGGATATAGCAGAGTTGGCATCGGTGGATGATTTTAGGGAATTAGTATACCTATGGGAACAAGTATTTGGGTAAATTAGTTTTCCATAGATGAATATCATCAATATGGTTGAAGAATTTGTCTTTACTCGAGTAGTGGAGTTTCAATAGATGGCTAGGGGAAATTGTGCTGTTGATCTAGAAATCTATGTCAGCTGATGGGAGGTGGTCAATATCCAGGTGAGGGGTTTACAGGGGTTTTTCATTCAGAATGCTTTGGTGTTTCTGGGAAAACTAGTGTCTTTTCGATCTGCTAGTCCCACTAGGATTGGAAGCTATCCTAGAAACAAACAATCAAAGCAATTTGTGATTTCCTCTATGTATGATAGATAAGGGAGAAGCAAAGGGACCAACCTGGATCTTCCACTTAACTCCTTGCTCAATTTCTCTCCCCCTTTATAGAGCTTGCAACTCTTCTCCTACTTGTCCCGCTTAAATAATACCTATAGAGACAAAGCAACAAACACCATCAAAGCATCTCGATATATTATATCATAAACAATGCATAATCATAAATACATTGAACATACAATTGCATTCACAAATGACAAGATTCACAAGTCTACGATTGTATGGAGGAAAACTCAAAGAATTTTATTAAAATAGAAGGGAGAATTAAAACCCAACTATCTAATCTAGCATCATCCTCCCAGCATTAAAGCCCTCTTCACCTCATGAAAAGCGAGATCGCCCCACAATACAATGCTTCTTCTCAAAGACAAACTATCAGTACTTCCTTACAAATTACAAAATTCCAGCCTCCAGATCTTTCAAATGAGGGATCCATTTATAGATTTTGAAAAGGTGTGAGTCATCTCTAGGTTAAAAGGTGTGAGTCATCTCTAGGTTTTTTATTAGTGCCATTCCACTTGTAGTTCTTGGTTCCACTTGGAGATTTCTTGGATCTCTTACTCATCCCTGGGTGAATTCAGAGAGGCAAGTGTCATAGAGGAAGTTTCTAGAAGATTCCATGAGCATCCACTTAGCAAACTATCTTGGACATTTTTCCATCCTCACTCATCGCACCCTACAGAAGGCTTCATCAGTATGCATTGCACCTGCCTAGTGTAACAGTCAGTATGCATCACACTCTGATAGTGGAGTAGTCAGTGTGGTCCTGTTTTGGCCAGTTCTGAGTGGTTTTTAGGTGGAACTTTTGGGGAATGATGTAATCAGTTGACCATGATCCTTGAGGGTATGAAACAACACTTTTAAGAGTTAAAGAGCCCTTGGTTTATCGACATATAAGATTGGGGTTGCAGTTCCCAAATATTTTTATAACAATTGCCCCCTAAAGCATGAAGTCATAAATCTTTTGATATCGGGTGAAATGCTTTATCATTAGGATCCAAGGTATTCGAACTGGAAGGTGACCTGTATAAGATACAATACATTAAATTATCATCATATTATTTTCATGATCTAGCTAAGGTGAGAATTCCCATGCTCATCTTTATAAATTCATTTTCATGTACATAGAACAGATAACCATCTACAGTTGCAGACAAGTGATTCTTTATATGTAGAGCCATCATCCCTAGCTTGGATGATCATCTGTGCAGCTTTTGTGTACATTTGATGTCTTTATATTCCTGAATATATCAAAGCCCAGATGGATGAAACTAGATCTGGGGTCTTCAAACTTGTTCAATCTTTTCCCGATGTACAAGTCAATCCATGTGAAAAGATGTCCTGAAGTCGAACATGGAAAGGCATCACCTGATTACCAGCCAATAATGTAAGCTGTTAATAGGCGTGAGAGGAATCACCGATAATGATAATTACCCTCAAGGTACTACAGTACAATTCACGTGGTGTGAATATATGATCCGATGTCGAACACCATGCAAAATCCTTCAGTCGAAGGTCATTGATGTGAACCTGTCACTGGAAGTGAGAAACTTGCCATTGAGGCATGCAAGCTTCAAAGTACTGAAAGGGTTGTTTCTAAGTCAACTTCTTGGATAATGAGCTGATGTCGACAAGAAGTGACCCATCGTAAGAGGGCCTTAATATATCCCACATCTATGACACGAAACAAAGCAAATGATTTTCTTGAGGTGAAAACAATCTGATGAACAAGGTTCACGAATGGCAGTCATGAAAAATGGAGGGTGAAGGTATTGCAGTGGATGAGGCATTAACTGGATGGTGAATTCTCTGAACGACTTCTCTTGAACATATCAGTGACACTGAGATGGATTGGTAGCGTTAACCCCCAAAATGGATGGCATGGAGGACCAATGGTGATATGACCTGTGAACGGAATAAACCAACCTGACTCAATCATGGTGATGGAGTGAAAGTGTCATGTTCAAGAGCGACCTACTACGAATAAAGTTCTTCAAGTTTTCTTCCCTTTTTCCCCAGTCATTATTGATCAGTACCTCTTTATTTTTGTCAAGCTTGAGGAGGATAACATATGCTTGTTCTATAATTTGCCCTTTGGGCAAACCTGTCGCTATGTTTTAGCTAGCCTAGCGACTGTGAAACTCGTTCTTGTCTGGGTGGACATGTTTGTCACTATTGTTTTAATGATTTTAATGACAAGGATAACTCGGTCCTTTTCATGTTTAGAGAGTTTGAAAAGGGATGAAAAGGAAACTCCAACAGTTCTTTTTCGTAGCATAATCCCTTAAGTCCAAAAAAGAATAAAATGATACGAAAGGGATGATTTTTCGATAACTTTAGCGAGCCAAAAAGACAAGCACTCGAACTTTTTCATGAGATAATCTCTCAGGTCTGAAAATTTTAAAATGTATGGGAGGGATGGCACTTCCAATCACTTTAGCGAGCTGGAAAGGCCAATAGCTCGACAATCTTTTCATATTTAGCGAGTCTGAAAAGAGTTTAAAGTAGACTCTTTTTTTTAGGAACAAGTGGCATTTAGGGTAACAACTGGTTCCGAGTAATCTTGGAACTTCTCAAAACATGGTGATGTGGAGAGGGTGGCTAACAGGACCACTTATCGCAGTTGTCCCTCAAAAAGGTAAACAATCAAGTGGAAGTGTATGATCGGCCAAAAGAATGGAGGTAATGGCAAGAACACAACCAATGTCCAAAAGGATGATAGAATGGCAATCACAAAGGTTATTTACCAAAGGTGGGTTCATTTTTTAATGAGATTGAACTCTGGGGGAACATATGCTCAGCGGTGGGTTTATTTTTTAACGATATTGAACCTTGTGGAAACATTGCTCATTGTTCCTTTTTATGTAAGCTAGGAATGACCAAACTAAAAAGCTAAAAAAACTAGAAAGCTAAGGAACTATTGAGGTTAGGTAGGATGGTTTTGCAAAAGGAATGGTTTAAACACTTCCTTTGCTTCGTACGCAGTGCAGACAAAGGTGAATGGTGGATCAGACCAATCACCTAACCTAAGAAGTTGAAAAAACTAAAAAGCTAAAAAATCTAGAAAGCTAAAAAATGAAATCGATCGTTTTTCACTTGCAGAAAAAGGTTTGCATGCCCCTAGCCATCGAGAAAAGGAGAGTCTCTAGGTAACCATATGGAATTCACTGTGGTTAAGCAGGATTGTTTTTGTCAGTAGAGCCGATGAAACACTCCCTTGGCTTTGTCCATCAAATAGAGAAAGGTGAATGGTTTGAGATATCACTTCCAATCACATAACCTACAGGGAAACCTATCTTTTCAGCTGGGTTCGTCTCAAAATAGACAAGGGTGTATGCCCCCTAAGCTTCGTTACATTCAACAGACTACTCGCAGTAATTAGGTGGATGTAATGAGCTTGAAGAGACAATCTTGACACAAAAGGACCATTTAGGGATGATGTTTGACTTGAAGTTGTGTTTGAAACAGGAAATGAAAGCTGGTCAACAATCACAATTTTGCCTTCATGCGAGAAACACATCCCTTGAAAGAGTTTTGAAATGATAGCTTCCATGTTGTAAACATAGTCATGTCCAAGGAGTAGATTGTAATCTAACGGTCCTTGGACTACCATCATGTTCAAGTGAACGTTTTTCCTTCTCAAAGTTATGGGTAACTTAGGAAGGATCCCTAATGTTAAACTGGTTCCTTTGTTAAAGCCTGACAAATTCTGTGTAACAGGCATAAGTGATTGCGAGCCAAGCACTTTCCAAGCAGTTGAGGAAAGGATACTCACTGAAGCCCCTTCATCCATGATAGTGCCAGACACGACCATTTGTACACTTGTACTATGATCCGGAATGGTACATTAGAAGGAAGGCAGGATCTCACTAACTGATTCCAATCGAAGGAAGCGACTAGACTACTTATAGGGGGTACTGAATAAACGGTTGAATTGACCCCTTGAGTAGCGAGAACTGGGGGCTTCTCTTCTTGTTGTAAAGGAACGGGCGGATTTCCCCCAAGTTCATCAGACTCTGAAGAGACAAAAATAATTTGAACAGTATCATTCTCACTCTCTTTTGGAAAGGTATCATCTAAAGGTGGATCTTCTGATGGTAAAATTGGGTCGACTGCCATCTCAACCTATTGACTTTGGTCCAGTATGGACTCAGAAGATTCACTTTCAACGATAGGTGTTTTGACAGACGGTTGAGTTATGTCAGTCAGATTTTAAACCATTAAAGGACTTGAGGTGAGTTTCTTGTATCCAAATGGAAGTCACTGTAGTGAAGTAGGATGGTTACGCAAGACTCTTTTGGCCTCATCCAGAAAAGGACAACGAGGAAGGTGATGGTCCCCTTCACATAATCCACATGGAATTTTGACCTTTCCTTTCTGTCCATGAACTTCATTTTCACTAGTTGATGATGTGTTGTCAACATGATCACCAGAGGTTGATGACACCAGACGGTGTGGGGAGACCATTCTCTCAAGATCCACAGAATGCAAGGAAAATCTCGATGAAAATGGTTTCCTCTACAAATTACACAAGGATATATGGGAGATTTAGTGTGCGGATTTTCACTAGATGATTCATGGTTTCCCCCTTGATTAACTAACTTCTTCTTCTTCTTCTCCTTCCCTTTCTTCTTCTTCTCCTTCCCTTTCTTCTTCTTCTCAGTCACTTGTTTGCTAACATCACTATTTTCACCAAGAAAAGAGGAACAAGGGGAGGGAGAAACAAAAGAAGAAGAAGGCGAAGGGTCAACTCAAGTATTAACTAGTTGTTGATTCGATTGTTGAGGAATTACGGTATTTTGAATGACAGAGGTTAAGAATACCATACCGGCAGGCCAATTGTGATTCCCAGAATGGACAATGTGGCCATATATGGAGCACCAATATCTCCGCAAGAGCAGAAAGGACTAGGATTCCCCTCAAAAGGGATTCCTTGAATGGTAGACTCCATTGTCTCGACCTAAGATCAATGAAGGAACAGGGATGTTATTCTAAATTAAATAAATTTTAATGACGCTTCGACACAACTTTGCTTTTTCAATTTTTAAGAGTCAAGAAAAAACTAAAGATGACTCTAGTCCCCTTCGATTTTTAATAAGCCTGAAGTGACAAGTTCTCAGATGGACCTTTTCTTTTAAGGAGTCGAAAAGGAATGAAAGTGACTACTCTAGAAATCTAGACAGAGGAAACCAATCACAAAACTACAATATGCACCTTGGTGATAAATTAAAGAGAAATTACCAAGGACTTATATATGGCAGTCAATCTTCCCGAATGTTGTGTTCAATGCATTGCGATCGATAGGGTGGCAGACATGACTTCCTATGGATAAATGATATAAGCCTATTATGGTCTCCCAATATATACTCAACGGTACAGGGAACACAAGTCCGTGCTAGCACTTGTTGTATCAAAAAGGATGAATCACCCAACCTTCAATGAAAACGATAGTTACTAGATTTTACGACGCTGGAACACATCTCTAGCCTAGACCTCTAGATGTATTGCTTTAGGTTCCAAAGCATTGTTAAGTTCATTGAAATTTATTTTAGAGTTGATCTTGTTTAGAATTTTTCCTTTTAAGGTTCACTGCGTGATGTAGATGTAAAATTCCTAAATATGCAATCTAAAATGATAAACAATCGTTGTTTACTTTTTAGTAATGAAAATCCTAGCTTCTAAGGAAAGAAGATTACGATTCTTTCAAACAGAGAGCAAAGAGCACACACTAAATGCACTTTTCCTAAATCATTTTTTGCACACAGTCTAAATGCAAATGCAAATGCATGTATTTTTTTTTTTGTTCCCTTTATTGTGAAGAATGCCAAAAAGGAAAACTAAGTATAGATCTGAAATATTTTCTTCAAAGTGACATTTCGACAATTTCTTTTTCAAAATGAAAGGAAGACTTATATGACACTTTTCAATTTTGAATAGAAGATGCTTTCGACACTTCAAATATTAAGAAATCAAATCAAATAGAAAACAAAAAGTTCAATCAACTATCTAGAAAAGGAAGACTTTACAACACTCCTCTTTTTGACACAAAACACCACGTACAACACTTTTATATCAAAACGACAGATCAATTTATGCAACTTTTCGATGAAGGACTGTAAATGATGGACAAATACATAAAAACATTTATTAATCCTAATCAATGGAGGCTGGTCTATGTAATGCAAAGAGGCTTCAGTAATGAGATACTGTTCATAAGCAACAAAACAATTAAACAGAGCTGAAAACAAGGACAAAAAACCCAAACTTCAAGGAGAGAAAATGGATTACTCAGTCATCGCACCTATGCTTCAAAGAAATAGGGATGCATCTCACCTGCTACACTCAGGAAGTGTGATGCATACTGGCTTCCAGTTACAGATAGTGCGATGGGACAGGGAGCGCAACTGAGATGGGTTTTGGCTCAAATTTGTAGCTGATTTCAGTGACTTAAGCTGAGATATTATGGGCAGTAAAGAGTAAAGTACAAGTGTATGACCTTGGGAGGTTATTGAGCTACCAACAGGGCATCTAGAATGCTTTTAAGTCAGATGTTAAAATCATAAACTAAATCAGAGATTGACTGAAGCAGCATTCATCTACTTTGCAATTACAAAGCAAGAGTAGTTCGAAGGCTATCTGGCTAATTTCAGGCTCCATCTATAGTTTATAAAGAAAACAACAATGACAAACAAACAAACTATTTGATCCTTAGCAGAGTCGCCATTTTATTTCGGGGAAAACTAGTGTCTTTTCGATATGCTAGTCCCACTAGGATTGGCAGTTATCCTAGAAACAAATAATCAATGCAATTTGTGATTTCCTCTATGTATGATAGATAAGAGAGAAGCAAAGGCACCAACCTGGATCTTCCACTTAACTGCTTTCTCGATTTCTATCCCCCTTGATAGATCTTGCAACTCTTCTCCTACTCGTCCTACTTAAAGAATACCTATAGAGACAAAGCAAAAAACACCATCAAAGCATCTCGATCTATTATATCATAAACAATGCAGAATCATAAATACATTGAACATACAATTACATTCACAAATGACAAGATTCACAAGTATACGATTGTATGGAGGAAAACTCAAAGAACTTTATTAAAATAGAAGGGACAATTACAACCCAGCTGTCTGATCCAACATCATCCTCCCAGCATCAAAGCCCTCTTCACCTCATGAAAAGCAAGATCACCCCACAATACAATGCTTCTTCACAAAGACAAACTATCAACACTTCCTTACAAATTACAAAATTCCAGCCTCCAGATCTCTTAGATGAGGGATCCATTTATAGATGTCTGTAAAGGTGTGAGTCATCTCTGTGTTTTTTATTAGTGTCATTCCACTTGTAGTTCTTGGTTCCACCTGGAGATTTCTTGGATCTCTTACTCATCCCTGGGTGAATTCAGAGAGGCAAGTGTCATAGAGGAAGTTTCTAGAAGATTCCATGAGCATCCACTTATAAAATTGTCTTGGACATTTGTCCATCCTCGCTCATCGCACCCTACAGAAGGCTTCATCAATATGCATCGCACCTGGCTACTGTAGCAGTCAGTATCAATCACACCGTAACAGTGGAGCAGTCAGTATGGTCCTGTTTTGGCCAATTCTAAGTGGTTTTTCAAGTGGAATTTTTGGGGAATGATGTAATTAGTTGACCATGATCGTTTAGGGTATGAAACAACACTTTTAGGGCTTAAAGAGCCCTTGGTTTATTGACATATAAGATTAGGGTTGTAGTGCCGAAATATGTCTATAACATCTGGGAAGCCATAGTTTTGTTTATTTTATTGAATTAATCTTTATCTGGCTTAAGGAGTAAGCTTAGGACCTCTGGAACAGTGCAAAAGATGAATATTTTCTACAGAAAAGGGATTTTTTGGATGCACATTGGTTTTCTTTAGTTTGGCTAGGATTTTAATTAATTCAATTAATTAACCTTTTATAAACATTGTGCAGAGCTTAAGTACAAGGCCTTTCTGGTACTTTCAAGAATACCTGGAAAACGAAGTTTTGGTGTGCAATCAGGGTTTTGGGGGAGCAACGGAGGCTTTCTGAGGCTTGAATGGTCTTTATGTTGGTTCAAATTGGAGTATGCAGTGTCTTCTGGTTGTAAATGGTTTAAAAGGACTGAGCAGAGTTCCTGGGCGTTAGAATTGGTTGACAAAGGATTTTTGCAACAAAATAACAATGAAAAGAGTGGAAAGGGTGGTTTTTTTGTTTTTAACCAACAACGGTTAAATTTTGGGCGTGGGGTTAATGTTTGAACAGTAGGAGGTTTCCTCTTACATGGGGAGGCGGTATTGTGGCTTATCACACCGCTTTTGAGTGTAGGGTGGTATTTTTTCAAAGGACGTGATATAACGTGGGGCTACCACGTAGCAAAAAGGCAATCAGTCAAAACTGCGAATCTCGCATGCTTTTGGGATGGTAAAAATCGGATTTGGGAGCACAGGATATGGGATGCGGGCCGTTGGATCTTGAGGTGGGTGATCGGAGGGTTATCGCGTGGCGGAGTTGCGAGGGGTGAGTCAAGGAGTGGGGTCAGGTTTAATTAAAATGAAATGTAACTAATTAAAAAGTAATCACGATATTTAATATATGTGATGAGGGTTAATAAAATGCTAGATACAAGGATAAGTGGTGCGGCGAGTTAAATATATACAAAGGTTTTGTAAGGGTCAAGGAGTTACGAAGTGGGGGGCTTGAAATATATGAAGCAGGACTATAGCTTAGAATAATATAAAGGTTGAGTTAAAAGGGTATCGATGACGGTTTTCAATGGGGCCTGATACATTTTAACTTTTTTCAAACCTGGGATAAGGGGGTTTTAGTGGGTTTAAATGGAAAAGGGAAACTGATAAGGGGAGAATGATTTTTAAAGGGAAATGTGTAGGGAAAGGAGTGAAATAAATGGAAAAAGGGCTAAAATGAAGGGGAAAGAAAAGTTTTACAAGGGAAAAATAAAAGGGAAGGGTCTTTAGGAATCAAGAAGGGGAAAAAATATTAGGGAATGAAAATTAATGAAGGGGTAATGAATGGAAATTAATAAACTAGACATGTAGGGGTTTAGTGAAATGAGGGGAAATTAGTGAATAAGCTTTAGTATTCAGGCCCAAACTTATATAGAACTTTTAGGGTAAATACCCAAAGTAATATTTTCCTTTTGTGAATGTCATTTTTCTTTGATAATTCCCCCTACACATGAAATAGAGGATTAAGCATAATGAAGGTGCATTTCATCTTGAAACCTTATGCATTCCAAAACCTCTTTTACATACCCTTTATTTACCCTAGCATTTTCTCTTTATTAATTGGGTGCATTTGAGCTTGTTGGCCCTTTATTTATTTTTCTTTGATAAGAAAACTATCTAATTCTAATCTTACAACTTCCAATGGCTCAGATTAAACTGATAAGATCATTATTATTCTCTACCTAATTACTGATCTTCCAAGATTAAACAGTTTGGCTAGATATTTATTCTCTATCTACCAACTTGAAATTTAAAGCATGAATGAATCAAGATTAAACTATTTGACCATCATGGATTGTGGCATTTTTGACAAGCTGCACACAATCTTATTTTTGCAAGGACAAGTAAAAGTAGTGGAATTTGAGTTTGCATCACTTTCAGAATCTATTTTTTATCTCTTTTGGTGGGGTTCATATTTTATTTTCTTTATTTTATCCTTTTCTTTTAGTCCTTTGATTTTTCTTTTAGGACTTACCCTCTTTACATTTTTTATTTTAATATGGGCAAAAAATTTGCAGAAAGAAAAAGTATGTACAATATTACAAGACTAATCATAGCCAATTCAAAATTATTAATCCTATTATTATGAGACCCTAACACCTAGCAAATCCGTAGCACCAGTTCTGAATGCGCCCTCCAGTTTCTAAACGCACCCTCCAAGTTCAGAACATGCCCTCCAACTTGCAGGTCGATTTTGACTGCCTTCCCAGTGTCCAAATTGAGCCTAGGATAGCTCATTGGAAATATTGTCCTACCTAGTTTCCAAATATACCTTCAGTTTCCAAAATGGACTTTATTTTACCCTCCAACAGTTGATTCTCCCAATATTGTTTAAAAAGTGTAGAATGAGGGTGTAGAAATGAAATGTTCTCTTGCGAGAAACGTTTGGAGTTCTTACTCAACTCAAAATTGAGCTCATGATAGCTCATTGGAAATATATTTCTTCCTAGTTATCATTTAACTCATCAAGAAATTCATTTTGACACTCCAGCTAGGAGAAAAAAATATTTTCCCAAGGTCACTCCAAAAGTGCAGTAACTCTCTTGTAGCAACTGTATTTTTGACATTTCTCAAAAACCATGACACCTGTGTAAAACCTGGAGGATTTTCCTTTTTTTCCTATGATAGATAAAAATCTCTCTCACTTTTGTAAAATTCATCTCTGTTTGGTTGGAAACATACTTTGAAGCAAAACTAGCCCTATTTGTGGCAAATGGTTTGTCCCTTGGAATGACTTCTTGAAAATGATGGAGGCATGATGTTTATGAGTTGGAATGGCATCATACTTGCTGAAATGACCTCCATTAGGCCTCCTCTTCTCAGATGTCTCCAATTCCATAGCCAACCCTAGCTCAGTGGGAGAGGAAATTAGGGTTTAGTGCTTGTGGAAAATGATGATTTGGACACCCATGGGAAAAGACAACTCCCTTTGGCACTCACTTAAGTTTTTGAAACATTACCCTTTCTCTTGAATATTTCCTTTGACAAATTGATCTTTTGATGGTCTTTGAGAACTCTTTGAGTTTGACTTTTCTTTAATAAAGTTGGCATATAGAGATTGAGTTGGCAACTTAGGAACAGTACTTATTGCATATAGTGAACATAAAATTACATGATGAAATAAGCGTTTCTCTTTACAATCATATTCATATGGTGAAGAGATTTTATTTTGATCACCCTTTACTTGCTGGTATTATGCAATGGAATGGAATTTTATTGGAACCTTGGAAACCCTAATGACCTAATAAAACCTTGAAAACCCCTAAAAGACCTAATAAGACCTTGAAGGACTAAATTTCAAGATGACATGACTAATGTGATGGCATGATGTCATTAACTTTATGGACAATGGATACTCAACAAGGTTGAAATGACCCAGCAAGGGGTAAATTTCTAAAAGGAGTAAAGGAAACCCTACTTCAACCTTCAGTGACCAAATTTTTGCATCATGACCTAGTGGAATGACAGGAATTTCATAATGGGGCCCTAATATGATATGAAAAGAGGATTTTTGATCACTGATGTCAGTATGCATATACTAACACTAACAGGGTCCTTCCTGGATTTAAGACATCTGTGGTTTATATCTTTTGAGTTAATTACCAGAGAATCCATAGTAAAAACCATTTTCCGTCAATGTTTCAAATCCCAACAGGGATCCATCATCAGGAATTCTTGAATTTTTTTGGATTATGTAATGCCCCTTCCACTTTTCAAATGGTAGTTCTGAGCATATTTGCTAAGCTAGTCCATGACTTTGTAGAGATCTAGATGGGCAATTTCACTCCCTATGGGTGTGAATTCCTAGAGGCTCTCTCTAACTTGGGAAAATTCCTAAATAAGTGCATTATTTTGAACCTCTCACTTAGTCCTTAGAAGTATGAATACTTGATGAATGGAGGGACTAACCTTGGCCATTCAATATCTCAAGAGGGAATACAAGTGGGCCCAAACAAAATTTTCATCATAAAAAGGGTCCCTACTCCTCAAAAGCAGAGGGATGTAGGAGCTTCTTGGGCTTATCTGGATATTACGAGGTTTATCAAAGACTTCAACAATTAGCCTCACCATTGTTTAGATTACTGGCCAACAACTCTAAATTTTGTTGGTCAGACTATTGCCAAGAGGCCCTAGATATCTTGAAGGACAAATTGACTACTAGACTCATACTTAGAGGCCCAAATTGGGCTCTTCCTTTACACATCCATGTTGACATATCTGAAAAAGTTGTAGGAGCAGCTCTAGGCTAGATAGATGACAAGTTGCCATATGCCATTTACTTCATTAGCAAAATCTGTCTAAGGCTGAATTAAATTATATTGTAACTGATAAGGAACTCCTAGTTGTTGTCCACTCCTTGAACAAGTTCTGACACTACATCACTAGTTATCAAAATTTTGTGCATATTGACCATGCAACTATCAAGTACTTAATGAAGAAGCCTGATGTGAATGCTATAATTATTATATGGTTGCTTCTATTACAATAGTTTGATTTAGCTATCATTGATAAGACATGTAAAGAAAATGTAGTTGCAAATGTTTTGTCTAGACTTCTTGTAGGTGAGGAAGGGATGGTTGATGATCAGGTTCCAAATGAGTACTTATTTTCTATTTTTGTTCTCTCTCCATGGTTTTTTGGTATGCCCAAATACCTAGTTGTTGTAGAATTCCCTCCAAATCTGTCATCCAGGGAGAAGAGCATAATTGTAAGGAAGAGTGCCCCTTTCACTTGGATTTGGGAAAATTGCTTCATGTTGGGACCAAATCAAATCTTGAGGAGATGTTTCAGGGAAGAGGAAGTCTTTGACATCCTCTTAGCATGTCATGATGGGCCTTATGGAGGTCACTTTGCTACCAAGAGGATGACTTTCAACGTTCTACAAGCTGGCTACTACTACCCCACTCTCCACTAAGATGCAAGAATATAAGCCAGTTGATGTGATAAATGCCAGAGGATGGGGAACCTACTCTCAAGGATGAAATTCCCTTACAACCTTAGGTGGATTTAGAGCCATTTGAAAAGTGGGGCATGGATTTCATTAGGCCAATTAGTCCACCATCAGGGCAGAAAAAGTACATCATTGTATGCACTGATTATTTGACAAAGTGGGTTGAGACAGAGGTTGTCAAGGTAGAAATAGAGGAGAAAGTGGTTGATTTCTTAAGAGATATTGTGTTCTACAAATTTGGGTACACCAGAGAGCTATTTACCAATTAAGGAGCTCAATTCACATCACATCTAATCGAAAATTTATGAAGGAAACATCATATCAAGCACAGAAAATCCACTACATATCATCCTCAGGCTAATGGACAAGTAGAGGTCACCAATAGGTTATTGTAAGGCATCCTCACCATGGTTGTGAGGAATAGTAGAAGGGATTGGGAAGACATATTAGTGGAGGCCACTTGGGCCTATATTAAAACTTGAAAGATAACTACTAGTTTCACCCCTTATGACTAGGTCTATGGAAAGAAGGCTCTACTCCCCACTGAGTTTGAGTACAATACTTTGAGAATGGAAGCACAATTGAATTTTGATGTCACAAAGGCACAACAGGAGAGGTTGCTCCAGTTAAATGGCTTGGATAAATTCAGAATGAAGGCCCTCCTACACACTGAAATCCAATTGTAGAGGAAGGTCTGGCATGATAGGAACATCAAGGACATTTTCTTTCAAGAAGGGGATTAGGATTTACTATATGACTCTGTTACACAGGAAAATGACCTCCTCATCAGCTCAAAGGAGAAGGGGAAAATGAATGAAAGAATTACCAAGTTCACAGGCCTATTTGTCAAGCTAACACTCTCTAGGAACTAGCAACCTTCTTTATAAAGCTTCTTAGCCACACATCAGATGCGTTATCCCTAGGGTAACTTTTTTTGTTTCCTCGGGAAGAGCGTTAGTCAACTTAAGTGAGTTTTTGGATGTCAAAGGAGCAAGTTGACCAAGATTTATCCCTATATTCACTCCTATGTCAGCTCACAAAGCAGGGAAACATCTAGATTTGACCTGTTTGGGGGAATTTCTATTCCTAATGGAGTCTACAAACAAGGAAAGAGGGATAAAGCATGGAAACATATCTGCTTTTTCCCAATATGCATAGGATAAGCCTTTCTAAATCCTTAGAAGAGGATGCTCTTAATTGGCTCACTGAGCAACCTGCTAACTCATATAACTCTTTACAAGCCATTTTGACTGCATTTTTAGATAAGTTTGGAGAGAAGAAGGAAAATAGGCATTTGATCAATGCCATTAGCAACACGAAGAAAAATGAGAATGAGACCATGAGGGAGTTTAACAAGAGATTCAATGAATTAGTAATACAACCAATATGCACACAAATGAAAGAAGAAAATATATGATATTTTTTCAAGATAGAAAAGAAGCAAAGGGCTCATGAAACCCCTTCTTAAATAAATCTCTTGATGTCTTATGAGATTGTTGGCTTGAACAACTTGTGGGATCTTTGATATCCTTGGAGCTGACTATTCCAACCGAAGAAGTCATCACACTCCAATAGAGTTGGAAACCTATCCTGAAAGTGTTTTTAGAGAGAGGTTGAGTAGACTTTCTCATAGTAGAGCTCTTGCTAGTCTTGGGAGAGAGGCTATTTCTAATATTCATTTGCTTTTTCAAGAACAAGTAGAGCCTAGCATCATGAATGATATTTCTGCTCCTTGTTACTTCAGTAACATAAATGGCTATCCTCACAATATCCCCGGGAACGACACCAAAGATGTTGACCCTGCTGCCTACACCTACCTACAAGTTAGTGAGAAAATCCTTCAACCCCACAAGGTGTGGTTCATGGCAGGGAACTCAGAGAAGGGGTTGTCACACTAATCCTGACTCTCTCCGTTTGAGCTATCTCCTAGGTTAGCTAATGGGGGTGGTCCACTTTTATGGGTTAATAATGTGGTTTGGACCCTCAAAACCCACTTTTCCTAAGTTTAGTGGGAAATCTTGAAATTAATTAAGCCATAAATTAAATAAATGGAGAAAAATAAATATCCACACATGGTAAATGTTGTGGGAATGAAGTGAAAAATTATGGGGGAGTTAAAGTGAAGTCCCATGGTGATGTGGACTCCTAAAATCAAGGAAAGCACATGTGGTCAAATAAAATCGAATTTCTGGCATTAAATGAAAAAGCTGCTTGGAAATTCGAATTTGTGAGGTTAATGCACATTTGGGAGGATTTGGGAGAATATTTGGTGGAGATTTTTGTGGGAAATTGTCCCCACATGGATTACCACCCATATACACTTTTCATTCCACCATAAAATTCGTATTTGGCACATAAGGGAAGAATAAAATGATGTCCACTTGCCAGAATTCGATTTCAATGAATTGTATTATTAATTCATTGAATCTCTTGTTAAACTTATCCATGTTCTCATTCTCATTTTTCTTCATGTTACTAATGGCATTGTTCAAATGCCTATTTTCCTTATTCTCTCCAAACTTATCTAAAAATGCAGTCAAAATGGCTTGTAAAGAGTTATATGAGTTAGCAGGTTGCTCAGTGAGCCAATCAAGAGCATCCTCTTCTAAGGATTTGGCAAGGCTTATTCTCTCACACTATATATTTGAGGCTACGGCCATTGTGAAAGGGTCAAAACTATTGAAAGGATTTCCTATTGATTGTTGAATCTTGTATTAGACATTGGCTCTTCAAGAGGTTAAGAAGGGAGAGAGAGAGAGAGAGAGGAGTTGGAGGAGTAAGGGAAGATTGATGCAACTGATGGTTGTAATCACTCTTTCCTATCATTTATATAGACCTGAAATTGTGTTGTCCACTCCATGGCATTGGTATTGTGATTTGTTTACATGTTTATGCAACACTAATGATTATGAGTGGCTTAGATGTATGCAGTTAGATATCCCTATGTATTATTGTATTGATTGTTGAATTTATATGTTGTGATATTACGTCTCGTCTTGTTTATGTGAAGGTATTGATCTTGGAGCCAGCTGAGGGATCCTCCATTCCACTACTTTGCGTTCTTGAGCAACACCACACCAAGATCTGAGATAACAATCCTTCTTATTACTTTGATATAATTTCACTAATTGTATCTTTGGGCCAATTGCAGCTAACCTGACTGTCTGCCAAGGATCCCGAGAAGATCCTTGTGGGTATCTCTATCACCAAACACCCATGCATTAATCCCTATAGTAGGTACATAGACAATGGATTTTCTCATCACATGACTGGAGACAAGAGTAAAATGGAGTCTCTCATGAAGAACCATTATGGTAGTGGTATTCTTAGAACTAATGTTTCAATAAAAGTTCTAGGACCATGTACAGTCAGAACAAACTCAGGGGGATCTGAAAGTGTGAAATTTCAGTATTCTACTTTCCATACGTTGATCTTATGAAGAAAAGTTGCATGTATACGTGATTTCTAAACTACACAGTCGCATATACTTTCATTTGACAAAGAAACAGTGGGACAGACTCGAGAAAAGGGTCTGATATGGTTCAGTCAATTATCAATTGTCTTTTCTATTTTGATGGTTGATGTTTACAGTTTGTTGATACTTTTTAGAAGTGATTGTGGCCCTCATAAGTTGTTTATGACTTAATGTATAACTCATTGATGGTGATGCCTTGATGATTCTTACTAATATATAAAATGATCATATCTGTCAGTGAACAGTTGGCACAGGTTCAAGGGCAGCATTTTCTATGCTTCTAATAATGCATTATTGCCATTCTGTTTTCTTTAGAATCCCTTGGTATGTAATTATGCTTATCATTGGTGATGACGCTTATGTTGCTGAAGTGTTTAAATGATGCATCACGTTATGCTACATTCATGGGTTGTCTGTGATGAAATCACAGATGATACTTATATATTTGAGCCACATAGTTATTTTGATGCTACTGATCAGATTTATGGATGATTCTTTTGATGATGCATATAGTATATATGTTATGTTGCTTATATGGTGATATTCATAAGTTCAAGGAGAAAAAGAAAGCTTGAGTACACAACTTCATTATTTGATGATGATAAGTGTCACTCATTACCTTTATGTTGATGTCATCATGACTTCAAAGATGCATCAAATTCATATGGTGTAGTTATTAATGAGAATTCCTATAGTTCTTGGCTCTCACATGGCATATTATTTGAGGATTGTTTCTCTTGGTATCAAGAAAGTTTGAAGAATGACTGTGAGCTCATGACTTGCTTTTCACATTGATGAGAAGACAGATACGTATTTTTATCTCTATGATCGTTACATTATAGATAATGATCACATGGATGATTGGACATTGCTAAATGATGTTGGTATAAAAGATCTTCTTATATGAAGAAAAATAGCCAAGAGAATGGTGTTATTGCATGTTTCATGAAGACATAGCTATTTGAAAACATGGCTATTTGGAGACATGGCTTACTTAGTCACATAATGATGATGACCTCTTACTTTACGATGATAGTCTTGGTTCTCACATATGTTGATTATCATGGTTGATGCTTATCATATGTGGGATTTTAGAAAACTCCCTTGTGATGATACATGTTTGATATATTGTAGAAAGAACATGCAATTTTTGCTATAATGATTTGATGATGATGTGTGGTCATGGTTGATGATTATGGTGCTTTCACATGTATATGATATGATGCGAATAGTTTTGTGAAGAAATAAGCATTATTCTTGGAGATATTTCATATTCTTAGTTGATTCATGAAATTCTATGTTTTTTATAAACAAAGCTAAAGGATTTTTTTACCAAAGAAAAAGAGAAAGTTGATCTTAATAAGGTCAAGAGGATGAAGTTGATAGTAGATATATATGAAAATCTATATGTGGCATACTTAGTCATAGGTTAATGATATTGAAGCTTCATTGTCTTTTCTTGCGAACTAATGATTATCATATACAAGTTGTTGTTCTTGATGTTGTTGATAGATGCTTATGGCATATATCATATATGGTGTATGATATTTGTTGATAACTAACATGTTCTTGTATTTTTTCTTTGTTATAAATATAATTTGATGTAAAGGTCATGTAAAGACCTATTATGTAATAATTGTCATATTTAGTCATGTATGGACTTTTGATATCATGTCAAATATGTAATCCAAATTGCTTGGGTGGTTGTGTCAAAAATGTAATCCCACTTGGTTGGGTGGTTGAGTCAAATATGTATCCCCACTTTGTTGGGTGATTGATGAAAGTATGGGTCCTTGGTGATAGGAAGGTCATACTTAGTTGAGCCATAGAATCATGTACTTCATTTTACATCTATTGGAGATTTCGGCATGTGCTCAGGGGGAACATGATCAAAGAATTCAACATGTTCTTGGGGGGGAGCATGGTCAATATTCATATTCAGTAGTTCATATATGGAAGTATTCATTTGAGATTGATCAGCCCTTTTCCCTTGATGACAAAGGGGGAGAGTAGCTTAGTGTTTGGAGAGTAGCTTTATGTTTTGAAAAGCTTGGTGCTTGGCTTGATATTATTTATAGCTTGTGGTGACCAAACACCAAAGTGGTTGCCAGCAAGTCCAAAGGGGGAGATTGTTGGCATTATGATGTATGTGTTGTCCTTGATGGAAACTCACTTGTAAAAAAACAATTATATGGTAAATAGATGGATCCACAGGTCAGTTCAAAGGTGACAAAATGATGGAACAGAATACCATATTGATGGGTCAAAATTTTACAGATCATAATCAGAAGTTTGATGTGGGGAGATTGTTGGCATTATGAATTAGGTGTTGTTCTTGATAGCAACCTACCTAATGAGTTATCCTTGATGACAACCTATTTGATGAATGGAATCCTACTTGATAAGTTGTCTCTTGATGAAAATCGACTTATTAAAGGTAGAAATAGGATGTGTTTGCAGATGTGACAGAATGCATGGAAGTTCAGAGCAATTAGTTCATAAGAATGATAAAATTGGAAGTTCAAGAACGATACACGGGTTCTGTTAAGCCAAGTCACGTATGCACGTGAGTTTAGTGAAGAAAAGCAGTGTATGGTTTTTGCACCATGGTATTCTAAATATCAGGGGTCCTTACCATGGTATTGGCCCATAGTAATGAGGGAAACAACGAATATTGATACTCTTATCACTCCTTTGAATCTCCAAGGCTAAGGAAGAGTCCAGCTAAGGTAACCACAGACCAACCTCTTGACTTGGTAGCTAGTCCTACCAAGCCGAAGAGGGCTCTCTCCAAAGAATCGTAGCCAAGAGGGCTCCATGAATTATGGTTTTAGGCTAGGTATAAAGTGCAATTGTTGCTTTGATTTGATTTGATTGGGTTATTACTGGATGAGGATATTAGGTCAAAGAGGCTAGGTCAGGGCAAATAAGATACGATTGTAGACATTCAAAGAGGTAAGGTAGGCAGAAGGCTTAACACTTAAAAGGTGATTTGGTGAGATTGTTTAATACTGATGAGGAGCTAGGAAGAGCATAGGAGATGTATTCTTCCTAAACTGAAGAAAAATGAACAAGTTATGATAACTTTCCTAAAACAGAACATGATCAATTTATGTATTATGCATATCAGCTTGAAAATTACCATATAACAGACATGAAATGGTTTATTAACTTATAAAAATTTCATACAAATGATAACAAAGAAGAAACAATGATAAAAATCCATACCACATGTATCCCAAAGAAATAGTTGCAACTCATCTATTAAAACTGGCCAAATTCTCATGCAATAGTGTCTCTAGTCAATACTACAACATCCAACTAAGTCCAACCTCTGAAAAGAGTGAATAAAGGGAAGATATAGACATCAAAACAACCTTCTCTCATCCTCAAGGGTCAAATCCATGATTTGAGGAAGAGATCCACAAAAATCTGAACTGATACCTAAAGTGTAGGGAGCTCTGAGTGACTCCTCCCTAATTACATTGAAATTGATTCATTTGACTTGGTGAAGTCTATTTACCTAATGTATTTACCCTAGGTAATAGTAAAAAGACCATAATTACATTTAACACATCAATTACATTAGTAAAAAGTTGATTTCCAAAGATGAAAATCAAATATAGAGAAAAACAGTGAAAAATCAAGCAAATGGTCAAGTGCGCCATCTTTTTGTCAAGTGCGCCCTCACAATGTCAAGTGCACCCTCCATCATGAAGGATGCTTTTTACTACCTTCCTGGTGTCCAAATTGAGCCCATGATATCTCATTGGAAAGGTATTTCTGTCTAGTTATCATTTGACTAATCAATAAAGTCATGTGGACATTCCAGCAAGGAGAAAAATTGATTTTCCCAAGTTCACTCCAGAAATGCAGAAAACCTCTTGTAGCAACTGAATTTTTACATTTCTCCAAAACCATGACACCTGTGTGACAATTGAAGCAGTTTTTTCATCCTTGACCTATGATGGAAAAAAAACCTCTCTCACTTTTGTCAAATGCATCTTTGTTTGGTCATAAACATAGTTTGAAGAAAAACTAGCCCTATGTGTGGGAAATGATTTGTCCCTTGGAATGACTTCTTCAAAAATGATGGAGACATGATGTCTATGAGTTGGAATGGACTCATACTTGCTACAATGACCTCCCTTATGCCTCCTCTGCTTAGATGTCTCTAATTCCATAGCCAACCCTAGCTCAGTGGGAGAAGAAATTAGGGTTTAGTGCTTATGGAAAATGATGATTTGGACACCCTTGGGAAAAGACAAGTCCCTTTGGCATTCACTTAAATTTCGAAACTTTACCCTTTCACTTGACTATTTCCTTTGAACTTGATCTTCTGATTTGATCTTCTTGGTGGATTTGGAAACATAATGACTTTGAAACTCTTCATTTTGGTTGATGGAACTTTGAACTTAAAACACTTGGAACCATGAGAATTATTACATATGAAAACCATCAAATTACATTTTTTCTTGAATATTCAAATTACAAACTATTTTGCTGATGAAATCTTGTTTATTCTTACTCCTTCACTTGCTAGTATTTTATGCAGGAGATGGCATTTTAGTGGACCTTGGAAACCCTAAGACCTAATAGATACTTTGAGTGGCTGTGACCATGATGAAAATGAGTGTCATGATGAATACAAGTCATGACTAATGGTATACTTCAACAAAAGGTGAAATGAGCCAGCAAGGGGTAAATTTATAAAAGGAGTAAAGGAAACCCTATTTCAACCTCCAGTGACCAAATTTTTGCATGATGACTTAGTGGAATGACAAAAATTTTATAATGGGACCCTAATATGATATGAAAATAGGCTTTTGATGACTTATGGGAGTATGCAAATACTAACACTAACAACAACCTTATTGGGGATGACGGCTCCTTGGAGGTGTCAAGAACACCATAGACCAAGTGCCTAACCATGTGGGCCAATATGGTCAAAAACTAACAACCAAATTTAACACTAAAAACTTCAATCCAAATTATCATATCATCAGAGCCTTAGGGCCTTCTCCTCAGGCTTCAAACCTTGATGAATTTTGTTGTCATTTGCTGAAAATTGAACTTGAATGAAAGTTGCTGCTAAAACAAAATCCACACCCTATTCTATTATAATTGTTGAAAATCATTGCTAAATCAGGGAAGGGAAAAATTCCATTGAAGCCAATCAAGCAACTAGATACCTGATTGTCCTCTATTTACACTATCTATGAAAAACTTTAAGATTGGCAACTCAACATACACTTGAAGCTGAAAACTATCATACAAAACAAGATAACCACCATGATCTGATGATTTTAGAAAACTAGTAAAAGGATCTTGAAAAGCATGAGAAAAGGACAGATCTTGATGATCAGTAGAAAGCTCAGAACAGCTATCAAGTTGAATTGTTTCCTCTTCATGAGCCAGAGGCAACACATTGGCATGTTCCTTCACTTTTTTCCCTTCTTCCACCATTGTTTATTGGTTGAAATGATAATTCTAGTGTAACCAATCCAGTAGATGGTTACTTACTTAAATTCTGCTCTCACTTACCTCAAGCAGGCAGAGTGATGTATATGTAGGTAACTCACAATGAAAACTAAAACCAAGATTTATGCTGATAAACAAAACATCATTCATCTTCTCCATTGCTTGCAAAATATTGTCCAAGGGATCGTGAAAATTATGAAGCATTACCTTTTTGAATCAATAAAAGGAGAAGAATAAGCATTATTTCCATATGTTTGTAACAAATTAGCAAAAGGATACTCCATAATATTTTCAACAACATAAAGTGTCCATATCTATTGGATCTGGGGAAAACTCCTTGTCATCAACAGTCCTTTCATTTTCTGAACCTTGAGGAATATTTTATCTGCAAGGGGCTCTAAAACAACTTCTTCTTTATCAATTTTCTCCTCTTCATAATCACTTGGAAACTGGAAAGACTGTACAATAACATCATCATTCTTAATGGATGGAATATGGATTTGCAAATTAAGAATCTGATTTATTTCTTCTTCATTCAAAGGAGGAAGTACTCTTTGTTTTCTTTGGACAAAACAACAATTGTCTTCTTTCCCTCCTAAATTTTGACAAGGATGTTGAATATCTTCATTAATTTCAAGCAAAGGAGTATATAAATTTTCATCATACTGCTGATTCATTTCATCTGATTCCTTTTGACTATCAAGATGCAAAATTCCTTCATCTTCAAGCAAAGAGGAAGCTATTGGATGTTGACTATGATCTTGTGTATCAAAATGAATAGTTTCTTCAGATTGTTGTTGAAGGGAAAAATCAAAGAAGGCTTCAATGATTTCTTCATCATCCATACATTCGAAAGCATAAATAATTTCAAGATATGCAATGAAACCTTCACTATAATCACAATAGCTTTGTAAAAAAACATAAGCCTTCACATAATGGTTTGAGAACGCAATATGGAAATATTTTAGAGAACATGAGCTTCTTTCTGGTAACCCTTCATACCATACCCTAGTTTTATCTTCAAGGGTATCCATAAACAACTTCATGAGACAGTACTCAGGAAATGCAACTCTTAGTCTACGTACATGTACATGAAACCTTACTAAATGCAAAGTAACATCATCTTCTTCTTTATTTTTAAATATAGGAAGATTTGTAAACCATACAACATGAGTCATAGGATTTGGAAATCCAGGGATCTGAGATCGATCCATAGGAGCATACCTAGGATTTCTTCTTGCAGTAGAACTCATCTTGACAACAATGAAGTCACCAAGAATCTTTTCAAACTACTGGTTTTTGAAAAGTGGAGTCACCATGAAGTGTTGATTTTCTGGATCTTTTAGTCAATGGAGTCACCAGGTGAATGGTACATCCTTCCTATGTGTCCAACTATTGTTCACCATCAACGATTAGATCTAAATCATTGTCATTTTTTCCCCAAGAAGATATAGCTTTCGATCCCCAGCAACGGCGCCAGTATGTTATCACTCTTCTGGATCTCCAAGGCCAACGAAGAGTCCAACTGAGGTAACCACAAACCAACCTTTTGACTTGGTAGCTAGCCCTACCAAGTCGAAGAGGGTTCCTTCCAAAGAATAACAACCAAGAGGGCTAGATGGATTAGGGTTTTAGGCTAGGTATAAAGTGCAAAGGTTGCTTTGATTTGATTTGAGTGGGTTATTGTTGGATGATGATATTAGGTCAAAGAGGCTAGGTCATGGAAAATAAGATATGATTGCAGACATTCAAAGGGGAAAGGTAGGAAGAAGGCTTAACACTTAAAAGGTGATTTTGTGAGATGGTTTAAGACTCATGAGGAGTTACGAAGATCATAGGAGATGTATTCTTCCTAAACTGAAGAAAAATGAACAAATTATGATAACTTTCCCAAAACAGAGCATGAGGAAACATGTATTCTGCCTATCAACTTGAAAATTACCATATAAGGGACATTAAATGGTTTATGAACTTACAAAACTTTCATACAAATGATAACAAATAAGAAACAATGCTAAGCATCCATACCACATGTATCCCAAAGAAATAGCTGCAACTCATCTATTAAAATAGGCTAAATTCTGATACAATAGTGTCTCTGATCAATACTACAACATTCAACTGATTCCAACCTCTGAAAATAGTGAGAAAGGGAAGATATAGGCATAAAAACAACCTTCTCTCATCTTCAGGGGTCGAATCCCTGAGTTGATGAAGAGATTGACAAAAATCTGAACTGATACCTAGAATGTAGGGAGCTCTGGGTGACTCCTCCCTAATTACATTGAAACGGATTCCTTTGACTTGTTGAAGTTTATTTACCTAACGTATTTACCCTAGGTAATAGTAAAAATACAATAATTACATTTACAACATCAATTACATCAGTAAAAATTTTATTTCCAAAGATGAAAATGAAACTGGAGAAAAAAAAGTGAAAAGTCAGGCAAATGGTCAAGTGCGCCCTCACAGTGTCAAGTGCAACCTCCATCTTTCAAACTTCTTTTGACTGCCTTCCTGGTGTCCACATTGAGCCCATTATAGCTCATTGGAAATCTATTTCTATTTAGTTACCATTTGACTCATCAAGAAAGTCATGTGGACACTCCAGCTAGGAGAAAAATTGATTTTCCCAAGGTCACTCCAGAAATGTAGAAAACCTCTTGTAGCATTGTATTTTTGACATTTCTCCAAAACCATGATACATTTGTAACAACTGAAGGAGGTTTTTCATCCTTAGCCTATTATGGACAAAAACCTCTCTCACTTTTGTCAAATTGATCCCTGTTTGGTTAGAAACATAGTTTGAATAAAAACTACCCCTATGTGTGGCAAATCATTTGTCCCTTGGAATGACTTCTTGAAAAATGATGGAGACATGATGTCTATGAGTTGGAATGGACTCATACTTGTTATCAGGAAATCTAGTGTCCATTCAGAGCTACTAGTCCCACTAAGAGGGTTAGCTATCTTAGAAACAAACAAATTAAAGTTACTTGTGTTTTCCTTTATGGGAAGTAGATGAGAGAGAAACAGAGTGTACCAACCTCAGTATTTCGCTTGGTTCCTTGGTTGTTTCCTCTCCCCTTTGACAGATCTTTTATGCTCCTTCCTCACTTGTCCCGCTTCAAAGAACACCTGTAGAGTCAAAGCAGCATAATACCATCAAAGCATAGGGATCTACAATCATAAATAATATAGGACCAGATATATATTGACCACACAAATGCATATATCAACTCAGACATACAAGAATATGGAGGAAAACTCAAATAGCTTTATTGATAGAAAGAGTAGAAGAAAGGATTACAACCCATTGATCTGACCCAGCATCATCGTCCCAGCATGAAAGCCCTTCTTCACCTCATGAAAAGCTTAGATCACCCAACAGTATGATGTTCCACAAAGAAACCAACAACACTTCCTTACAAAATACAAGATTCCAGCCTCTGGATCTCTAGGATGAGGGATCCATATATAGATGTTTGTAGGTGGGTGAGGTAGCTTCTGGGATTGTGATTAGTGTCATTTCTCTGATAGTTCTCAATTCCACTTGGAGATTTCATGATCTCTTACACATCCCTGGGCAAATTCAGAGAGGCAAGTGTCACAGTAGAAGTTTCTGGAAGATTCCATGATCATCCACCTTGCAAACTGTCTCTACCATTTGTCTACTCTTGCTCATCACACCCTACAAAAGGGCTTTCCTGTATGCATCACACTTTTTTCATGTGGCAGGTGATATGCATCGCACCCTTAGCACTGAGCAGTCTGTATGGTCCAGTTTTGACCAGTTCTGAGCAGTTTTTCATGGACAACTTCTGGGAGATGATGTAATAAGCTAACCTTGCTCCTTTAGGGTATGAAGCAACACTTTTAGGGATTTAGAAGCCCTTGGTTTATGGACATATGTGATTGGGGTTGCAGTGCCCAAATATGTCTATAACAGTTGCCCCCTAAAGCATGAGGTCATAAATCTTCTGATGTTGGGTGAAATGCTTGATCATGAGGATCCGAGGTTTTTTGAATTGGAAGGTGATCAGTAATAAGATACAATACAATACATTATCTTCATAATATTTTCATGATCTAGCTGAAGCGGGCATTCCCATGCTCAGCTTTATGAATTCATTTTCATGTAACAGAAATCGTCTGTGTGGCAGAATGATGATTCTAGTAGAGCCATCATCCTTTAGCTTGGATGATTATCTGTGTAGCTATAGAGTACATTTGATGTCTTTATTTTCCTGAATATATCACAACCTGGATGGATGAAACTAGATCTGGGGTCTTGAAACTTGTTCAATCTTCACTCGAAGTACAATTCGATCCATGTGAAAAGATGTTCTAATGTTGAACATGGAAATACATCGCCTGATTACCAACCAATGATGTAATCTATTAACATGTGCGAAAGGAATCACCGATAATGATAATGACCCTCAAGGTACTGCAGTACAATTCACATGGTGTGAATACATGAGTCAATGTTGAACACTACACAAAATCTTTCAATTGAAGGCCATTGATGTAAACCTATTGCTGGAAGTGAGAAACTTGCCATTGAGGCATGCAAGCTTCAAAGTACTGAAAGGGTTGTTCCTAAGTCAACTTCTTGGATAATGAGCTGATGTTAACAAGAAGTGACCTATCGTAGGAGGGCCTTAATGAATCCCATATCTACCACACAAAACAGAGCAAATGATTTTGTGGAGGCGAAAATGATCTAATGATACAAGGTTCAGGGTGGCGGTCATGAAAAATGGAGCGTGAAGGTATTGTAGCGGATGAGGCGTTAGCTCGGTTGGTGAATTCTCTGAGCGACTTCTCTTGAACATATCGATGACACTGAAATGGATTGGTAGCATTAACCCCAAAAATGGATGGTATGGAGAACCAATGGTGATATGACCGGTGAACGGAATAACCCAACCTGACTCAATCATGGTGATGGAGTGAAAGTGTCATGTTCAAGAGCGACCTGCTACCAATAAAGTTCTTCAAGTTTTCTTCTCCTTTTTTCCCAGTCATTGTTGACCATTACCTCTTTATTTTTGTCAAGCTTGAGGAGGATAACATATGCTTGTTCTATAATTTTCCCTTCGGGCAAACCTGTCACTATGTTTTAGTGAGCCTAGTGATAGTGAAACTCGTTGGAGAAGCCAATTGCTCGGCAATATTTTTATAGTTTATGAGTCTAAAAAGAGCTTAAAAGAGACTTGTTTTTAAGGAATGAGTGATCTTTTCGGGTAGCTGCTGGTTCCAGGTAAGGTTTGTAGCTTTTCAATCATGGCAGTGTGAAGAAGGTGGCTAACAGAATCACTCGTTGTAGCTGTTCCTCAAAAGGGTAAAAGAACAAGTGTAGGCGTATGATCGGCTAAAAAGTGGAGGCGATGGTAAGAACAAAACCAAGGCTCAAAAGCTTATAGCAATGCGATCACAAAGGTTATTTACCTAAAGGTGGGTTCATTTTTTAATGAGCTTGAACTCTAGGGAAATATATGCTAATTGCTAGGTTTATTTTTTAACGAGCTTTAACTTCGTGTAAACTTTCTCATGCCAGTCGTCTAATAAGGATGTCTCTCATTAGTAGGTTCATTTTTTAGGGAGCTTTCCCCATGCAAAACTTTGCTCTGGAGCCTTTTGTATGCAAGATAGGAATGAGCAAAGACTGTGCTAACGGTTAATGAACTACTGGGGTTAGGTAGGAAAATGTTTCCTTTACTTTTCCAGTGTTGTTGGCCCTTGTAAAGGTGAATGGTGGACCAGACCAATCACCTAACTTAAGCGGTTGAAGTTAGTAAAAAATATGGTGTAAGAGTTATGTTGGTCACCTTTCACTTGCGTAAAAAAGGTTTGCATGCCCCTAGGTATAAGAAATGAGAGTTTCCAGGTTACCATACGGAAGTTCTTCCATTAAAGCAAGGTCGTTTCATCCGTGCAATAGCCAAAACACTTCCTTAGCTTTGTCCATCTAAATAAACAAAGGTGAATGGTGTGAGCTTCCAATCACATAACCTTTGATGAGGAAATCCTTTTCCAGACTGATCCCATTTTCCTAAATGGATGGGTGTGTCAGATTGGCCATATATCCTATAGGAAACATATCTTATATCTGGGGTTTTCCTACCGAAGTAGGCCAGGGCGCGTGCCCCCTGGGTTTCGTCACATTCACCGAATCACTCGTGATCATCAGGTGGATGGACTGGAGGTTGATGAGACATTCCTTGTGCAAAAAGACCATTTAGGGATGGCATTTGACTAGTAGTCGTGTTTGAACCAGGGAATGAAAGATGGTCAATGAGTTAGACCATTCTGCCTTCATATGGGAAACACACCACCTGAAAGAGTGAGGAAACAATAGCTCCCATGTTGTAAATGTAGTCACACCCAAGGAGTAGATCGTAATCTAGAGGCCCTTGGAATACCATCACATCTAGATGAACGGTTTTCCATCTCAAAGTTATAGGAAAATTGTGAAGGATCGCTAATGGTTGACTGGTTCCTTTATTGAAGCCTGACAGATTTCAAATCTCAAGCAGAAGTGATGGCAAACCAAGCGCTTTCCAAGAAGTTAAGGAAATGATACTCACAAAAGCCCCTTCATCTATGATAGTGCCTGCCATGATCATTTTGTAAGCTTGTACTATGATTCGGAATGGTACATTAGATGGCAAGTGGGGTCTCGCTAGTAGATTCCCATCAAAGGAAATGACTAGATTGCTTGGAGGAGGGACCGAATAAACGACTGGATGAATCTATTCAATTGAGAACTTCCTTCTTGCAGTAAAGGAATGAGTAGATTTCCCCCATGTTCATTGGACTCTGTGTTAACAAAAAGAATTTGAATGGTGTCATTCTCATTCTCTTTGGGGATTGTATCATCTGAAGGTGGACCTTCTAAAGACAAGATTAGGTCGACTGCCATCTTGACCTATTGACTTTGGTCTGGTGTGGACTCAAAGGGTTTATCTTCGATGATAGGCATTTTTGTCGACAACAGAGGTGTGTCAGTTAGATTTTCAACTAGCAATGGACTTGGCAAGAGTTTCTTGTATCCAAGTGGAAGTTGCTGTGGTGATGCACGACAATTATCCAAGACTCTTTTAGCTTCATCTAGGAAAGGACAACGGTGGAGGGCATGATCGCCTTCACACAGCCTACAAGGAAATCTAGATCTTCCATTTTTTCCATTGACTTCATTTTCACTAGTTGACAATACTCTCAACATGATTGACAGAGGTTGAAGACACCAGATTGCGTAAGCGGGGTGACTAGTTTCTCAAGATTCGCAGAATGTAAGCACAATCTCGATGATAGTGGTCTCCCTTGCAAATGACACATGGAGATTTAGGTTTGGATGGTGCACTGTGTGGATTTTTGCTAGATGATTCATGGTTGCCCCCTTTCGTCGTTGGCTTCTTCTAATTCTTCTCCTTCCCTTTCTTCTTCTTCTCAGTTACTTGGTTTTTAGTGTTACTAGTTTCACCAAGTGAAGACGAAGAAGGAGAGGGAGAAACAAACAAAGTAGAAGGTGGGGGAGAAACTCCAGTATCATCTGGTTGCTGACTTGATTGCTCAGGAAATACTGTGTTTTGAATGATAGAGGTCGAGAAAAGCCATACTCGTAGGCCAATTATGAGTCTTGGAAGGGACAATGTAGCCACGTATGGAGCACCAATATCTCCCCAAGAGGAGAAAGGACTAGGATTGTCCCCAAGGGGAAATCCTTGATTAGTGGACTCCATTTTCTCAACCTCAGACCAACGAGGGAATAATGACATTATTTCAAGTAAAATAAATTTTATGACACTTTGACACAACTTACTTTTTCAATTTTTAAGATTCGAGAAAAAGCTAAAGATGACTCTAGTCGCCTTCGATTTTTAATAAGCCTGAAGTGACAAGTGCTCAGATGGACTTTTTCTTTTAAGGAGTCTGAAAAGGAATGAAAGTGGCTGCTCTGGAAGTCTAGACAGAGGGATTACCAAACCAATCGCAAAAATTAAATATACTTTATGTACGGCAGTCAATCTTCCCAAATGTTGTGTTCAATGCATTGCAATTGATAGGGCGGCAGACATAGCTTCCTAAGGATAGAGGATATCAGCCTATTCTGGTCTCCAAATATATACTCGACGGTACGTGGGAGCACAAGTCTGTACTGGCACTTTTCATATCAAAGAGGGGGAATCACCCAACCTACAATGAAAATGATAGTTACCGGGCTTTACGATGCCGGAATACATCTCTAGCCTAGACATCTAGATGTTGTACGTTAGGTTCCAAAGTGTTTTTATGTTCATTGAGGTTTATTTTATAATTGATCTTTCTTAAGAAATTTTGTTTTCAAGGTTCACTGCATGATGTAAATATACAATTCCTAAATATGCAATCTAAGATGATAAACAACCATTTATTTTCTTTTAGCAATGAAAATCCTAGCTACTAGGGAAAGAAAAGTAGAATTATTTCAACATAGAGCAGAGAGCACACACTAAATGCACTTTTCCTAAATTAATTTCTGCATGTAGTCTAAATGCAAATGCACATGTATGTATTTGTTTTTCAATTTCCTTAATGTGAGACTAACAAAAAGAAAACTAAGTACAGATCTAAACTACTTTTCTTCAAAGCAACACTTCAGCAATTTCTTTTCAAAAATGAAAGGAAGACTAAGATGACACTTTCAATTTTGAGTGAAAAACTGCTTTTGACACTTCAAAAAATTGAAAATTAAAATAAAATACAATTGCAAAAGTGTAATCAACTATCTAAAAGAGGAATACTTTACGACACTCTTTTCTTTGACTGAAACCGATAGTTGTGACACTTTCAAATCAAAAGACAACAATTCGATGAAGCTACTTTTTACAAAGGAGGACTGTAAATGATGAAAAATACATAAAAAAATTCACAATTCCTTATCAATGGAAGTTGAATAATGTAAAGGAAGAAAGTTTCGACAATGATATACTGATCATAGACAACAAAACTACTACATAGAGTTGAAAACAATGAAGAAAAACCAAAATCTGGAGGCAGAAACAGTCTCATTCAATCATCGCACCTGCCATTAAGGGAAATAGGGATGCATCTCATCTATAGCACATGGGAGGTATGATGCATCTAAACTACCAATGAGAGACAGTGCGATGGTCCAGAGATGAGACTGAGCTTGGTTTTCACCCATAATTTACAGCTAAGTTTAGGGATTTAGGTTGAGCTTATGATAGGCAGTAAACACAAAGTATAGGGGCTGATCTAATGAGGTTATTGAGCTACCACCAGGGCACTTAGGATGTTTGCAAGTCAGATGTTTAGTTCATAAACCAACCTGGAGATTGACTGAAGCAGTGTTGATATACTTTGCAGTTGCATAGCAAAAGTAGTTCGAAGGCTAGCTGGCTTAACTTCAGGCTCTGTCTGTAGCTTATAAAACAAACAACATTAACAAACAAACAAACTATTCATTTGCCAGTGGATTCACCATTTTGTTTCTAGGAAAACTACTGTCCATTCAGAGCTGCTAGTCCCTCTAAGATGGGTAGCTATCTTAGAAACAAATAATTCAAAGTTACTTGTGTTTTCCTTTGTGAGAGATAGATGAGAGAGAAGCAGAGAGTACCAACCTCAATCTTTCGCTTGGATCCTTGCTTGTTTCCTCTATCCCTTGATAGAGATTTGCCACTCCTTTCTCACTTGTCTCACTTCAAAGAACACCTATAGAGTCAAAGCAACAAATACCATCAAAGCATAGAGATCTGTAACCATAAACAATGTAGAATAAGATGTACATTAACCATAAAAATGCATATACAAATACAACATTCAGAAATATACAAGTATATGGAGGAAAACTCAAATAGCTTTATTGATAGAAGTAGTAGAAGAGAGGATTACAACCTAGCTGTCTGATCCAGTTCCATCCTCCCAGCATGAAATCCCTCTACACCTTATGAAAAGCTAGATCACCCAACAATACAATGTCTCAGGGAGAAACCAATAGCACTTCCTTACAAGTTACAAAATTCTAGCCTTCTGGATCTCTAGGATGAGGGATACATATATAGATATTTGCAGGGGGGTGATTCAGCTTCTGGGATTTTGATTAGTGTCATTTCACTGATAGTTCTTGGTTCCACTTGGAGATTTCATGATCTCTTACTCATCCCTGGGCCAATTCAGAGAGGCATGTGTCATATGGGCAATTTCTAGAAGATTCTCTAGGTTTCCACCTAGCAAATTGCCTCTGCCATTTGTCTACTCTCACTCATCGCACCCTACAAAAGGGATTTTCAGTATGCATTTCACCCTTTGTGTGTAATAGGTGAGATGCATCGCACTCTCAACATGGAGAAATTTGTATGGTCTAGTTTTGACCAGTTCTGAGTAGTTTTTCAGGGAGAACTTCTGGGAAATGATGTAATCAGTTGACCTTGATCCTTTAGGGTATGAAACAACACTTTTATGGGTTTAGAAGCCCTCGGTTTATGGACATATGTGATTGGGGTCACAGTTCCCAAATATGTCTATAACACAATCACAAAGGTTATTTACCGAGGGTGGATTCATTTTCTAACGAGCTTGAATTGGGAGAAACTATGCTCAGTGGTAGGTTTATTTTTTAACGATCTTGAACCATGCGGTAACATTTCTCGTACCAGTATTTAAATATGTGTCTCATTGTTAGGTTCATTTTTTAGTGAGCTTGAACTCTACAATATCATATGCTCAACCCCTTTTTATGTAGGCTGGAAACGACCAAACTACAATGCTAGGAAAGTTAGAAAGCTAAGGAACTATCGAGGTTAGGCAGGATGGTTTTGTCTTCCATCTAGACAAAACCTTTTCTTTGGTCCGTCTGTGGTGTAGACATTGTTGGACCAATAATCTAACCTAAGAAGTTGAAACTAAAAATCTAAAAAGCTAAAAATGCTAAAAAGCTAAAAAATGAAATTGGTCATTTTTCGCTTGCATAAAAAGGTTTGCATGCCCTCAGGAAACAAGAAAAGAAGAGTATATTAGTAACCATATGGAAATCACTACGGTTAAGCAGGATTGTTTTTGTCAGGGGTTAGAAAAAAAAAATTTCCTTGGCTTTGTCCACAGAGTGGACAAAAGTGAATAGTGTGGGTTGGTACTTCCAATCACATAACCTACAAGGAAATGGTGTTTCAGACCAATCACATAACCTACAAGGAAATGGTGTTTTAGACCAATCACATAACCTATAAGGAAATGGTTTTTTAGACCAATCACATAACCTACAGGGAAATGGTGTTTCAAACCAATCACATAACCTACAAGGAAACAGTGTTTCAGACCAATCACATAACCTACGAGGAAAATTACCTTTTTAGCTGGGTTCGTCTCAAAATAGACAAGGGTGCATGCCCCTAAGCTTCATTACATTCACCAGACTACTCGTCACAATTAGGTGGATGGAATGAAGGCTGAAGAGACATTCTCGATGCAAAGAGACCATTTAGGGATGATGTTTGACTTAGATTTGTGTTTGAACCAGGAAATGAAAGCTGGTCGATAAGCTAGACAACTCTGCCTTCATGCGAGAAACACATCACTCGAAAGAGTGTGGAAATAATAGCTTCCATGCTATAAACATAGTCACATCCAAAGAGTAGATTTTAATCTAATGGTCCTTGGACTACCATCACGTTCAAGTGAATGGTTTTCCTTTTCAAAGTTATCGTCAACTTTAGAAGGATCCCTAAGTGTTGATTGGTTCCTTTCTTAAAGCTTGACAAATTTTGTGTCACAGGCATAAGCCATGGTGAACCAATCTCTTTCCAAGCAGTTGAGGAAAGGATACTCACTGAAGCCCCTTCATCTATGATAGTGCCAGACACAATCATTTTGTAAACTTGTAATATGATCCAAAATGGTACATTAGATGGAAGGTGGGGTCTTGCTAGTTGATTCCAATCGAAGGAAACAACTAGACTACTTGGAGGGGGTACTGAATAAATGGTTGAATGAACCCCTTGAACTGTGGAACTTTCCTCCTGTTGTAAAGGAATGGGAAGTTTGCCCCCAAGTTCATCAGACTCTATATTAACAAAAATAATTTGAACGGTATCATTCTCGTTCTCTTTGGAAATTGTATCATCTAAAGGTGGACCTTCTGAAGTTAAGACTGGGTCGATCACCATTTTGACCTGCTAACTTTCGTCCAGTATGGACTCAGAAGGTTCACTCTCAACGACATGCATTTCAGCTGACGATTGAGTCATGTTAGTCTGATTTTCAAATAGCGAAGGATTTGGTGAGGGTTTCTTGTATCCAGGCAGAAGTCACTGCAGTGAAGCAGGATGGTTATGCAATATTCTCTTGGCCTCATCTAGAAAAGGACAATGGGGAAGGTGATGGTCTCCTTCCATAATTGACATGGAATTCTGACCTTTCATTTCTGTTTAAGAATTTCATTTTCACTATTTGATGGTGTGTTGTCAACATGATCGCCACAGGCTGATGACACCGGATGGTGCGAAGCGGGAGACCATTCTCTCAAGATCCGCGGAACACAAGGATAATCTCAATGAAAGTGGTTTCCTTTGCAAATTAGACAAGGGTATTTATGAGATTTAATGTGTGAATTTTCACCAGATGATTCATTGTTGCCCCCTTGCTTAACTGACTTCTTCTTCTTCTTCTTCTTCCCTTTCTTGTTCTTCTTAGCCACTTGGTTACTAGTATCACTATTTTCACCAAGAAAAGAGGAAGAAGAGGAGGGAGAAACAAACGGAGTAGATGGTGAAGGGTCAACTTCAGTATCAAATGGTTGCTGAGGAATCATGATGTTTGGATGACAGAGGCTGAGAATAGCCATATCTGAAGACCAATTGTGATTCCTAGAAGAGACAATGTGGCCATATACAGAGCACCAATATCTCCCCAAGAAGAGAAAGGACTAGGATCCCCCCCAAGAGGGATTCCTTGATTGGTTGACTCCATTATCTCAACCTAAGATCAACGAAGGAACAAGGATTTTATTCCGAATAAAATAAATTTTAATGACGCTTTGACACAACTTTGCTTTTTCAATTTTTAAGAGTCAAGAAAAAGTTAAAGATGACTCTGCCTTCAAATTTTAATGAGCCTGAAGTGACAAGTGCTCAGATGGACCTTTTCTTTTAAGGAGTTGAAAAGGAACAAAAGTGACTACTCCAGAAATCTAGACAGAGGGTTTACCAAACCAATCGTAAAACTGCAATATACACCTTGGTTGTAAATTAAAGAGAAATTACCAACGACTTATGTACGACAGTCAATCTTTCTTAATGTTGTGTTCAATGCATTGCGATCAATAGGGCGCCATACATGGCTTCCTATGGATAAAGGATACAAGCCTATTGTGGTCTCCCAATATATACATGATGGTATGGGGAGCACAAGTCTGTGCTAGCACTTGTCGTATTAAAAAGGAGGAATCCTCGACCTTCGATGAAAATAATAGTTACTAGATTTTACGACACCATAACACATCTCTAGCCTAGACCTCTAGCTGCGTTGCGTTAGGTTCCAAAGCATTATTAAGTTCATTGAGATTTATTTTAGAGTTGATCTTGTTTAGAAGTTTGTCTTTCAAGGTTCACCACGTGATTTACATGTAAAATTCCTAAATATGCAATCCAAAATGATAAGCAATCATTGTTTACTTTTAGCAATGAAAATCTTAGCTACTAAGGAAAGAAGATTATGATTCTTTCAACTGAGAGCAAAGAGCACACACTAAATGCACTTTTCCTAAATCAATTTTCACACACAGTATAAATGAAAATGCAAATGCATGTATTTGTTTTTTATTTCCTTAATGTGAGATTGCCAAAAAGGAAAACTAAGTATAGATCTGAATATTTTCTTCAAAGCGATATTTCGACAATTTCTTTCAAAACGAAAGGAAGACTAAATGACACTTTTCGATTTCGAATAGAAAACTACTTTTGACACTTCAAATATTAACAATTCAAATAAAATACAATGAAAAAAGTACACTCGACTATCTAGAGGAGGAAGACTTTATGACACTACTTTTTTGCATAAAAATGACAGTTTGATTTAAGCTACTTTTTGATGAAGCACTGTAAATTATGGACAAATACATAAAAACATTTAATAATCCTAATCAATGGAGGTTAAAAAATGTAATGGAAGGAGGCTTCAGCAATGAGATACTGATCATAAGTAGCAAAACAACTGAAAAGAGCTGAAAACAAAGACAAAAAAGCCAAATTTCAAGGAGAGAAATAGGATTACTCAGTCATCGCACCTGTGCTTCACAAAAACAAAGATGCATCTAACCTGCTACACATGGGAGGTGCGATGGGCTAGGGAGCAAAACTGAGGTGGGTTTTTGCTCAAATTTGCAGCTGAGTTCAGTGATTTAAGCTGAGCTATGATGAACAATTAAAAACAAAGTATAGGGGTATGACCTTAGGAGGTTATTGAGCTACCACAAGGGAATTTAGAATGCTTGTAAGTCAGATGTTTAGTTCATAAACTAACCCGGAGATTAACTAAAGCAACATTCATCTACTTTTCATGTTGAAAATGCAACAAGATGATGGAGCTTAGTGAAAAGAAGTCGCCTTCACTAAGTGGTCCCGCAGGGTATTTTTGGCGCAAAGTATATTTTTAGACATATGGATCATGGTCTATGAGTTGTAGGATGTTGTTTATGGATGATTGGTCATGTTGGGAAAAATAGATGGACTTCTATTTTTTGTATCACAGCGGTGTGCTCAGAGTCTATTTTTAGACTGTCAGGTAAAAATAGAAACAATCAAATATTATTAGCCCTTAGTAATATTTGGACTCTAAACTTTATCTTATTCTCTTGGAGCACTTCAGTTGAAGCTACAGACGTGGCATATGCAACTTCCTAAAGGAATCACGTGGTTACCTATTTTTATCTGGGAATAGTGTCCACTCGGATGCTACTTTCCCACTAAGATGGGTGGCTATCTTAGAAACAAAAAATCAAAGTCTACTATTGTTTCCTTTTATGAAAATAGATGAGAGGAGAACCAAGAGGACCAATCTGAGTCTTGCGCTTGATCTTCTCTCCTTCTTGATAGAGCTTCGCCACTTCTTCTTTGTCTGCCCAGCTTCAAAAGAACCCGTGGAATCACAACAACATAATACTATCCAAGAAACAAAGATCTAAATTCATAAATAATACAGGATGAGATGTGTATTAACCATATACATGCATATATAAACAAGTACACAAGAATATGGAAGGAAACAAGAATAGCTTTATTAAGATGAAAAGTAGCAAGAGGATTACAACCATGTGCTCTGACCCAGCATCATCCTCCAGCTAGGAAGCCCTTCTTCACCTCAAGCAAAGCTTAGATCACCCAACACTATGAATGTACACCAGAAAACCAACAACACTTCTCTATAAGATACAAAATTCCAACCTTTCGATCTCTGTGATGAGGGATCCATATATAGATGATTACAGAGAGGTGAGTCATCTTCTGGGATCTTGATTAGTGTCCTCTTTCTGATAGTTCTTACTTCCACTTGGAGAATGATGATCTCTTACTCATCCCTAGTTGAAAATAGAGAGGCAAGTGTCAGAGGGGAAGCTTCTGGAAGATTCCATGGTCTTCCACCTCGCATTCTTGTCCTTGCCATTTGTCCATTCCTGACCATCACACCCTACAGAGGAGCAAATCAGTATGCATGGCACCTTGTACATTGGGAAGGTGATATGCATCGCACCCTCTGCATCGAGCTTTCAGTATGGTCCAGTTTTGACCATTTATGAGCAGTTTTCAGTGGAGAACTTCTCGGAGATGATGTAATCAGCTGACATTGTTCCTTTAGGTAGTGAAGCAACACTTTTAGGGACTTAGGAGCCCTCAGTTTATGGACATTTATGATTGGGGTTGAAGTGCCCAAAAATATCTATAATAGAGACCCCAGGGGTTCTAAGCCAGACTTCTATAGAGTCAGAAGAAGCTTAATTCTTTGATGGAAGAAGAGAAAATCTATTCTAAGAGAGCTACTCTACTGCAGAAATAAATAAAACAACATGTAATGCTAAATCACACCATATCCTAATTAACCATTTAAACAACTATGTTAATAAAAATTGATAAATCAATGCTAACCTAATGCTGCCATCTAAGTTAGAGAAGTAAAGAGCATCAAACCATACTAATTTGTAAGCAAAGAAACTAAACTAAATCTGTTTTCACTTTTTTTGTTTTTTTGGTGTCTGCGATGATCAGACATTGTTGGAGTCTTATTGAATAACCAAATGAAAGCTCAGGGGTGGAAACGTTTAAATAATATGTAGAGAAACGTTCAGGAAGGAGTCAAGTGGAAGAGAAATCGAAGATCGAAATTAGCGAAAGGAAGAAATAATGAAGCAGATCAACAAACAAGACTAACGGAAGATGAGTGGCGAAGATCTTATCGCAGGAGATTAAGTTAATGGATGGATGGGTCAATCAATGAGAAGGATCAACGAAAGATGAGCGACGAAAATCTTATCGCGGAGATTAAGTGAATAGATTGATGGATTGATCAACGAACAATATTAATGAAAGATGAGCGGTGAAGATCTTATCGCAGGAGATTAAGTTAATAGATGGATGGGTCGATCAACAAACAAGATTAACGAAAGATGAGTGGTAGAGATCTTACCGCAGAGGTTAAGTGAATAGATGGATGGACCGATCAATGAACAAGATTAACAGATGATGAACGACGGGGATCTTATTGTAGAGATTAAGTGAATAGAGGGATGGATGACATCAAGTCACATGTCGACAGAAGGGTGGAAAATGTGTGGAATGATGGAGTGGTCTTCGTAGGTGGTAAGTAGTTTCTTGCGCACCCTCAAAGCTGTAAGTGGAATTCCTAAATTTTACATGATTAGCCTAAGTGAGTGACACGTAGCACGGGAAAGCCACTTTTCTCACGTGCTCTCGATTGGGTATCGGTCTGCAATAATTCACGTGAGATTGTGTGATAGCCATTGGATCATGCGAGATTGATCAGTGGTGGAGATCGACCAAGATAGTTGGCGAACGGGTGACATGATAGCCATTGGATCAAGAAAAATGGATCGATGGTGGAGATTTGGAGGGCCTAAAGTCAAACTTTGAAATAAATATGTGACACACCGTTGACAGTGATTGGTTAAATTTGTTGTGGATCAGATGGTAAGGAAATCTACGAGTATAATATGATTAAGACGTGATTTATTGGCTTCCGCATATATTATGCATGAAGAAAGTGCTGAAGGAAATGAGAATATGAGTGAGATCTTATTACAGAAAGAGAGTGATGGAAAAAGATGATGATGAAATGAACCAAGTACTAAATAAAGATGACAAACTCCAAAGCTCATGTAAGAACTAGAAATATGTGTTTTTTGGGTTGCTGAAGGGTCTATTACTCAAGTCATGGTCCCAAAGGGAGGAGGTGAGGCTGAGACACCTATTGACAACCTTATGGTGATCTTTCTCTCCTTTCTAACTTGCTAACAGAAAAAAAGGCACAAATGGAAGCAAACTAAAACACAACCAATCTACGCTACACTATTGTAATGGAAATGCAACTACTTAAGAAAATAAACAATTAAACCATGAATATATGCTAGCATACATGTACAATAAAGAGGAGGCTCGCCTGCTAGGGTTGAGCCCTAACCCAAGAGCTTCAGCCCTCTAAGTTAACCCAGTCTTGGCTAAAAAAAAAACTCATTGTTATTATCAAAACAATGGATTACATACAAAACTGTCACAAGTCTTGCAACTCGAAAATAGAGTAAGGTTTTACAACAAAAAATATGAATCCTACTAAGATCCTAGGCCTATCTATTTATACTTTTGAAGTCTCCAACGACTTCCTTAGAATTAGGGAGGCTCGGCTCCCAAACTTGAGATAAATTGGTGCTTTGACTTTCACTTGCTCGGCTTCCTTCTCGTCCTCATGATTTGGCTATTTGTACTCCAAGCTAATGGAGGAATATTCGAATGGGGGGTAGTAAATGAGGAGGATTTACCTCCTATAATTCATCTCCCTTTTCCTATTCAAGTTTTGACCAAGGTATTTGCCAAAATTCCTTGTTTTTATTCTTTAATCCTGCATTAAATTCACATTAGACCAGAAAGGCAAATATCCAACTCTAACTCATCTCACAAACAAAATATAATCAAAAGTATGCAATAAGTTGTGAGAATAGTTGGTTTGACTAAGCTAGGAGGTGAATTAAGGCCCATATAATTACCCAACGATGAGGCTCATCATCACCCCCTACTGAAATTGTTGCTCATCCTGTGAGCAACTTAGTTAATGTCCATGTCCTTCATGGCTCTGGTAGCCTCTCTGACATCCCATGCATCTGCTGTGGTCTCTTATTCTTGTTCATAGAAGCCTGCTTTCCTTTCTACTTCTTCCCACTGCCTCTTTTCCTCTTCTTCTTTTCTCCCTTCTAGCATCCCTAGGAGTAGTGGTGGACTGAGTTTTAGGCCTATCCAATTGACCTTCAACCTTTGGATTGATTGCTTATACATAGGTGTCTTGTTGAGTTCCTCTATCAACCTTTGAGGGGAGTGATATTCTTTGATCTTCAAGATGTGTAGAAGTGTGTTCCATCTCCTTAAGCATGCATGCATACTATCTTCCTCTAGCATCCTAAACATATCCTCAAAATGTGAAATTGCTTGCTCTTGGGCAGCAAGATATCTAGGTGCAAGTTAAGGATCATTTGCAATTAGATTATGGGTTCTGATTAGGGCCATGGAATTTGATTGTTCATCTCTGATGAAAAAAGGTTCATTTTTCTCTCTGGTCAATATTCTTTTCATCTCTGCAACCCTTGACTCCTCATGGTTAATTCTAGATCTCCCAAATCAACATTAGGATCCCAAACATTCATGTATGTGAGGGCCATGTTGTGCAAGTAAAACTGAGCCATTTTGGCCCTATCCTCTAGTGTACTTTGACCACAAAGATCAATAAACTGCATGTCGTCCTGAAATGGCATGGCGCCCCTTTGTGCTAGTGTTTTAACCTGAAATTGCAGTCATTGTTCTCTGAGGTAAAGAGCATAGGATTTAGTTGGCATCCTACACTTGATGGCCTCCAAGGAGAGGTTGGCCATACATGCTAGTTGGTTTTCCCTTTCCTCTAGCTATCCTCTCAGCCATGCATTTTCCCTCTCAAGTTGATCTCTCAATATTTCTTCTCTGTCCCTTAAGCCACTTAACTCTTTGCCCATTTCCTTGAGCTTCTCTTCCATGTGCCCAATATCTTCCTTTTTTGTTTCTTGCTACTCCCTTGTTCTAGAATATAGAGGGGTTTCCCCCTTTCTTTTTCCTTTTTTCTTGATTGGGGTGCTGAGAGTAGTGAGGGCAGTTGTTGCCTCCCTCTCAGGGGCCTCTGGAGACAGCCTACGAAACTTCCCTTTGTGTTATTCCCCTTCTATTCCAATGCCTTCTTCATATTTGTTTTTCTTATCTTATTCCTCTTGCTATTCTTTCTCATCTCCATCAATTTCTTCCTTCATTTCCTCCTCTGTTTCACCATCATCCTCCTTCTCTTCTCCACCTTCTTCTTTTGCTTAATCATGATCCTCTGTATTAGTTTCTTCTTCATCCATCTTATCCTAATTTAGCTCTGTATCTTCTTCTTCTTGTTTTCCCTCCTCCTCACTGACAAAAGGACTAACATCATAGGTGATGGTTTTGATGTCATCCTCTACTGGTAAGTCTCTGAAGACTGACCATGTTATAGGGATTCTAAGGTTTTGGAGGGCATCCTCAATGAGGATCCTGATCAGCCCATGGTGAGCCAATTGTAGAGAATTCCCTTCCTTTACTTTGTTGCTAGAGTCTGAGTGATTGCATCAAGAAATAGGGTATGCTGAGTCTTTGGTAAACTGGTGTTTCTACCCCAAATCTTAATTCTTCAAGCACTCTAAAATGGTAGCCATAAACAACACTATATCTACCCTCACATGAGATATATTTCATGAGTTGGTAACCTACCTCACTCCATGGGTATGGCAGACTGTCCCTCCTTACTCCATTTTTATCCTTTGTGGGTTCTTCTCCTTTTTGAAAGATTTTCCTTTTTGTCACCAGACTGTCTGCTTTGTCTTCTTTTCTCCATGGAATTCCTAGGGGCATTGTGGTGACCCTACCGACGAGCTCTAGGGTGAGATCTATATTGAGCCCTCTAACTATAATAATGGCATGGATTCTACTATGTGGAGTGAGGGATTGAGCAAATTATTGAGCCACCTCGTCATCATACCTTGTGAATTTTTTGAAAAACCCCATCCATTGGTGTCTTATAAATATTTTAAGCACTTGGGAGTGTTGTTGTATCCTCATAGTGTTTGTGGGTTCTCTCCTATTAAACCCTCCTATCATCTTGCTTGTGAGGCTTGAGGAGGAAATGAGAGGTTTGACACAAGAATTTTAAATTCAGGAGAAAACATAGTTTCCTGTGTATGTAATTCACCTCCCGCGGTTGTTATATCCACTAGCTTTTATATCATTTCTAGTTCATTTGCTTGTAAATGGGGATGGATTTTTAGATCCTACCTCTTTAGAATGGTGGCAGTGGAAAATTCTCATGATATTCCCTCTTGATCCCCTCTCTACCTATCCTTTAGACTGCCTCTGTGTATCTTGTAGAATATTCTTGTAGGAGTTCCTGTGCATGCTCTTGTATAAATTCTCTTGCAGAACGATGGATCCTTTCTTTCGGTGGGTGGCTAGAGTTATGAGGGTGACTTGAGTGAGGGAGTTTCGAGGAGGTGGAAGGCATGAATGCATGCAAATGACGTTTTGTTTCCCTTTATGGATTTTCTGGGTGAGGTGGTGTGCTGGCAGCAGAGGTACATTGCCATTTGTGGACCCCACTACCACCTCATCATTCCCACTACTCGTAATCATATCCCACCTCGTAGATCCGTAGTTAAGCATTTCTTGTCCTACTCCTACTTTGACTTTGAGTTGACTGCAGCCATGTGTGAGAGGAAACCCAATTTTGTATGTGATGACTAAACGAAGGTGGCCAAGTTAACTCGCCACCTTTTCACTTATAAACCAACTACCTCATAACCCTTGCAACTTTTGATCAAATGATGCATATGAGTGAGTGAGTGGGATACTTACTTGTGATCTCGATGCCATGGTGCAGATGTCGAAAATCAGAGGTGTTGCGTTGTTTATTTGCTGCACGATCATTCTTATTCCTCGTCTATTGTCTACTGCTCCTGGATCATCCTAGTGAAGACCAGTAGCTGATGATTGATATTTTGTGGGATAGGCTGCTATAGGATTTCCTACAGGATGCCCACCTACAAATAACAATCATGTCCTTTTTTTCTCTCTTGTTTTTTTTTTTAAAACACCTAGGCTGCCTCAGAGAGGTTTTCACCCTAGATGTTTGCCTTGGGCACCTCAAGGAAGGTTTTCACCCAAGGATCTTCTTATTTTTTTTTCCAATTTTTTTTCAACATTGGGCCACCTCATGAGGTTTTAAACCCAAACATGGGACTCAGGCGCCTTATGGAGGTTTCACCTAAATGCTTATTCTTTTTTCTCTTTTTCAGTGACCTGACGAGGGAGGAGTTGGAACTTGTTCCACCATCATCACTATCTTATTGATATTGTCAATGAAATCTTGTTTTGATAAAGGCCTTGTTGGACACCTAATCCTAAAGGGTTAGTGTGGAGGCCGAACAGACTAAGTAGTCCAAGGGACCTTGGGATGTGAATCCCAACGGTCACCAAATGTACTATAAATGTATATCAAATTGTTAATAAAATAGAAATGCATGTTTTATCTTTACTATTGTTCCCGCTGTCCATGTCTGTTTAATATGGTATCAGAGCCATGATGTGTGGCCTGTTTTCCCTGAGCAACTGATCTGAGTTGCCTTGAATAATGCTGGCCCATGTAGAAATTTTGAATAATTTAACACATATTCAATGGAGATTATCCTGATCATGTACTATTGCGGAAAACATATACAATACATAAGCTCCTCTACGTTGATCATCAATATAGCAGCATCAATAACAGTAAAACATCAAGAGAATTCACACATTAACACAATATGTATCTCGGGGAAAGCATCTCGCTAAAAACCCCAACTATCTGTATATTAATGATTGAGTCATGTAACATTAAAAAGTACAATGCTTATCACAAGCAATCCAATACCAGCTCCACCTGTTACACACAATACAGCTCAGATCTGAATCAATCACTGGCTCAAATCTCTTCCGCTGCTTGCCTTCCTCCGCTGCTCAATACCTGCACAAGAACTGGTGATAATTCCAAGGCAGCCACGTCTTTCCTTGGCTAACGTGAGAACAAGCTACAATGTGGGCATACTCAATCCCCTGATTTGTGCAAGATCTGGTGCACAACTATAGTCACAATTGATAGCAATCTGATTCTCTAACACCTGTCCCTGCTGAACTGAACATGCACTGACATGCAACTGAGTTAAACTGATGTATTCATTAGTTGTATTATGAGTTAATAACTTGTGAATTAATTAATAACTAATTCACCCAACTCATCTCTAGTCTATTTTCCAGTTAGACTAAATACAACCAGTTTAACAAAGCTAAACTGAACACAACTCCATCAACTGCACCTCCAGTCCACTAAACTCAACTCACTTGAGTTCTAACTGAAGTCCTGCATGCAAATATTAGTCATCCCATAGGTAACCACGTATTTCCTTCTGGGATCTGCATGTACCACATCCGTAGCTCATCCTGAAGTGCTCCAAGAGAATAAGACAAAGTTTATAGTCTAAATATTATTATGAGCTAATAATATTTGACTGTTCTATATTTAGACTGAGCAGTCACTCCGCTGTGGTGTCACTCCGCTGTGGTCTAAAAATAGAAGTCCATCTATTTTTTCCAACTTGATCAATCATCCATAAACAGCAACCTGCAATCCATAGACATGATCCATATGTCTAAAAATAGACATAGTCTAAAAATAGACTTGCGCCAAAAATAGCCTGCGGGCCCACTTAGTGAAGGCGACTCTTTTCACTAAGCTCCATCATCTTGTTGCAATCTCAACATAGACAGTAGGTGGTTTATCGGGTTGAGCAGGGAGGTGGTTCCCCAGGTCATCACACTACTTATGATGGTCGAGCGGTATTTGGGAGGGGTCACCTAATCTACTCCATCGATTGACACGTAGAAATTGAGGGGCTGGGGAAAACTGCTTTATCAGGCAGGTAACGATCGGTCATCGAGCGTGGCCGATATGGCTATGGACTGTCGGATGAGGGGGATAGTGATCAGATGGGAGTTAGGTGAGGGAGGTGTGCGGGTGATAGGCGCATGGGTTTTGGGGGGGCCAATGCTTTAAACTTCGATGGTATGGGATTAGTTATAGGTTAATGATGGGTTAAATTGATCAGGTGGGGTTTTAATGATGGGTTTAGTTTAGGTTCATCGCGCAGGGGTGTATTATGAGGGTTTTTTCAGGATATGGGGTGAATTGTATAGATTTTATTAAAACCAAGGGTTGGGATATTACATAGGGGATTTAATTAATATAAGGGAAAATGTATTATGGGATTTATATAATTAAAATTAAAATTAATATGAAATTGGTGTTGACTTAAATTTTCATTGATGTCAATATGGAAATATTCTAGGATACTAAATGGTGATATGAAGCCAAGGAGAAGCATAGTAGATCCATGAAGAAACATGAGTAAGAAGCCAAGGCACAAAGCGATCAGGGAAGCCATCAGAAGAGGTCATTGGAAGCAAAAAGGAGCACATTAGCAAAGGTGCATAAACAATGTTAACAGAGGAGTTAACATACCAGAGGAGTATTGTAGAATATCAGAGCAAAGAATATTGGAAGTCATAGGAGTAGTCAAAGGAAGGGCTATTGAGCAAGAGAGGCATATCAGAAGCCACCAGAAGAGAAAGTGAAAGAGAAAAGAGGAGCAGCCATCGTGAAGCCAAAAAGTGAGAGGAAGAGTCCATCAAAATCCAGCAAAGAAGCAGGTTATGAGGCAACAGAAGCAAGATTATCACATATACAATGCAGAGGAGCATAAATAGAGCCATCATAGCAGTATATTGTAAGTCATAGGAATAAAGAGTAGAGAAGAGCGGAGAAGTACATATAAGCCTTGTTACACTAAAATCCTAGATTGCGATGTATTTGCGAACCCATGGATTCCATTAGAATACATTTTAAAGTCATATCACATCTGCCTTATCGCAAGCCTCTTGTAAAGCCTTACCGCATTGAAAGCGCCGATTGTGATATGTATGCGGACCCGCTGCACCATTGTAATATACCCTAATGTTATGTCGCGTTCGCCGCATTGGTAGTTATGTAGTGGAAGTTATAAATGGATGGCACACTATAAATTGCGATTGCGAAATATACATACGGACCCGACGAGTATATTAACTACTGTCTAATATCATGTCGCATTCGTCCTGCCAGTAGAAGGGGCATTGGCCATGTTATGTGCAAACCTCCGATTGCAATAGAGTTGTATATAATATTGCATCTAGTAGGAGCAATAAACCATCGACGATGGTATAGGCATGACTTATAAAAGACCTCCAGAAAGTTGCGATTGCAATTGGATAGTGACGTGGCATGTGGGACCTCTCTGTTGGTACAACCTCTCCAATGAAATCATATGTAAATAATGATTGAGTCTATTGTACAAATATTAAAGAAAAAAGGGTCTCTCTGATATTTTTTAATATGCAAAATTTCTTTGTAATTTGACCTCTCTTCTGAATTTATGCGTTTTGTGAGTATTGGAACACTCGAATAGACAGTGGAAGCCATGAACTGGGAAGTCGAAGAATCAAGTGAATGTAGATGGAAGAGCGAGCGTAGAGGAAGCTAAAGCGACCAGAGGAGGGAAGCCAAAAGGTCGAGCGAGCATTGAGGAAGTCGAAGGCCAAGCGAGCGTTGAGGAAGTCGAAGCTCAAGAGAGCAAGGAGGAAGCCAAAGGTCAGCATATCAGGCTTATATAACAGAGAAAAAAAAGTGGTTGGTGTTGGTGAACTAGAAGAAAGGAGCAAGACATAGGTCCAATAGGACAGAAAAGGGCTGACGGTCCAACAGGACAGGAGGAAGCCGAAGGTCCAGCAGGATAGGAGGAAACCGACGGACAAGAAACTATGTTGATCGGGCTAACCTATGAAAGGCTCAGACCAGCGATGAATTAATTAGATACATAACACAACCTGAAGAACAATTTTGTGAAAAGATAAATAAAGTTTCATTTGATATCACTTGAAGGGAACAATAGCCAGCACCAGTATTGAAGCATATGTGAATGTATTTCTGGGAAGTAAGAGATTGCAATAGCAAGAACAATGTGCAGTAGTCACGCTGGAAGCATTCACCGTGACAGTGAGAACAAAGGCTTGAAACAGAGAATTGGTTCTTGTGCAGAGCTTAGTGTAGCTAGTAGTAGACTCACTAAAGCTATGTGGAGATATTATCAGAGATAATGATGGTTATTTGATATCATCATGAGATAACTTTTGCAGACTCTGTGTGGACAGTATGAAGAGTTGTAAAGACTTCTTCATATGAAGACTGGTTTCCATTGATGCTGTAGCATGGAGTCTATATTGAAGCTATAAATAGACAAAATTGAGTAAAGAAGAGTTTTTGGAGGAGAACATTACTATCAAACATGCCTTGAAAAGATTGGGTTGGAGCCCTTGGGGTTGGTGCCTCAGAAGTTGGAAGGATTGGTGTCCTTGGAGTTGGTGCTCTTATATCCAAGGTTGATGCCTTGACAGTAGAGGGTTGGAGCCCTTGATTTTGGTGCCTTAGAACTGGAAGGATTGGTGTCCTGGGAGTTGGTGTTCCTAAGTCCAAGGTTGGTGCCTTGACGAAATAGAGTTGGTGCTCTAGAGGTTGGAGCTTCACAAAAGTCCAAGTTGGTGCTTGAAAACAGATTGGAACCATATATATATTGTATCTATTTTATTGCAAAGATTATATTAATAAAATAATTTATTCTTGTTGTTCACCTTATGTTCTGAATACAAATGTTTTAACTGGTAAAATAACAGTTGAAAAAAAACACTGATTCACCCCCCAGTATTTCCAACAATTGGTATCAGAGCGAGTACCTTCATTTAAAGCCTAACATCTTGAAGGTTGATCTTTAGAACACAAATGGCGAAGTCAAGGAAGGAAGTCTCCAATCCTTCTAAGGATGTGTCTCCCTCTACCACTAAAATATAAGACAATCAATTTGAGGAGGCTCCAGGAACTTTAATATATGGGAAGCAAGAATGAGGAATTTCTTAAAGACTTAAGGCATTGAAATCTAGAAATCAGTAATTGTTGATAGCATGATGGATGGAGAATCCAAGGAGTACAATGAAAAAGCAATGAAGGCAATCTTGAATGGTCTACCTGATTCTATAAAGAACAACTTAGGAAAATATTCATTAGCAAAGGGTATATGGGACAAACTTCATGACCTTCACTCAAAAGGAGCATTGACCATGACCATGAATCATGAAGATGATGGAAATCAAGAAGGAAATCCAGAACCCATCATAGAAGCTGAAAATGAGAATGATGACATCAAGGATAATGCAGACCTAGAAGATGAAGAGAATGAAAAATATTTTGTAGAATATCTCCTCACTCAACTAACAGTTTCTGTAAGAACCTGATTCCTATCATTAGAGCCTCAATCCATTATACACTAACAGATCTATTTTACTGTTGATTTGCAAGAAATAAAAGGAGCTTGCTGACCTTCTCACAAAGTTTTAAACATTTAACATCTTATCATTTAATCATAAGCAACATAAATTAAGATGAGCATTTCATTGATATCAATTTAACAAGAGTAGTTCATGGAAAAACACCTGTTCCGGCGGTTGATGATGATACCTTTTTCATGTAGCTCCAGCTGAACGCTCCTTCTCACCGACCCAACCGGATTTACCACCCAACCAATTAGGAAACAAATTCCTAGCCCAGGAAACCTCCACAGGTTCCTTAGCCCTCCGTGCCCAAGTCCAACCAGCTCTGTAGTGTGGTCCGTGTTGTGAAGGAGGGGTGGAGGTGTTTCCCACCGTGTATCCTCTGAAACCTGGAATCGTGGGGAGGACAGCTGAACGCTCCCCCTAGACGTGTGATGACGATTGCCAGTTGCCTGCTGGGGGAAGTTAGGTCGATGTATTCGACACTCCCACCATGATAGTTTTATCAGTGGTTAGTATGGCCGTTGCCACTGATAAAGCAACAGAGGACGGATAGGGTGGGAACGGAAGTAGGCCAGGGTGGATAGAAGGATATAGATCAGTTGGAGACTCTTGATGGGAATAAATGTCATTGTCGGACTTATCCGATTTCATTGCTATAACTCTCTCCGGTTGTTATGCTTTCAAACTCCTTACATCTTTTCATTCTAACTTCGGGATGAAGTTTTCTGAAGGAGGGGTGTATGTAATGGCCCACTTAAATCTTATCCTACAAATTTTGTTAATGTTTACATTATCTAAAAATATTGAGAAATATAGGTCTAATATAAAATTCATGATTTCCATTATTTAAATTCTCCACTTGCCTTCTCAAATTGAATATTGGGTAGAATTTGGTCTCCTTCCATTATTTCAAAATGTATGTATTCATTTCACATTACCCAATGTACCCTCACATTTATTAAGGAGAAGACATGGTCCTCTCCATGTAATTACATTTCACATTCCCCAATGTACCCTCACATTTTCTTGGGAGAAGACATAGTCCTCTCCAACTCATTATAAATATATATATTCATTTCACATTACCCAATGTACCCTCACATTTATTAAGGAGAAGACATGGTCCTCTCCATGTAATTGCATTTCACATTCCCCCATGTACCCTCACATTTTCTTGGGAGAAGACATAGTCCTCTCCAACTCATTATCAATAAATATATTCATTTCACATTACCCAATGTACCCTCACATTTACTAAGGAGTAGACATGGTCCTCCCCATGTAATTACATCTCACATTTCCAAATGTACTCCTAGCTTACTTTGGAGAAGAGAAGTCAACTATAGGGATGGGTGAGAAGTGAATGACATTAATGAGAGGTGGTTGAGATGGAGAGGGGAAGGAGGGTATAAAAAGGGAAGGGGGAAGGGAGAAAAGGGAGAGTTTTTAGGGGGAGGTTTTGCTTATGATTGTGGGGGTTGGTTGTGATTGTTTGGACTTGATATGATTTTGGGGAGACCTTGGAAACCTATGGAGGTTTCTTGGGTTTGAGAGGAGGAGAGTATTGTTATCTGGTTTGCACATTCTTTTTTAGGACACACTATATCTGGTTGGACTTGGGCACGGAGGGCTAGGGAACCTGTGGAGGTTTCCTGGGCTAGGAATTTATTTCCTAGTTGGCTGGGTGGTAAATCCGGTTGGGTCGGTGAGAAGGAGCGTTCAGCTGGAACTACACGACAAAGGTATCATCAACAACCGCCAGAACATGTATTTTTCCATGAACTACTCTTGTTAAATTGATATCAATGAAATGCTCATCTTAATATATGTTGCTTATGATTGAATGATAAGATGTTAAATGTTTAAAACTTTGTGAGAAGGTCAGCAAGCTCCTTTTATTTCTTGCAAATCAACAGTAAAATAGATTTGTTAGTGTATAATGGATTGAGGCTTTAATGATAGGAATCAGGTTCTTACAGTTTCCATGGAAGAGATTATCAATCTGAAAAAGGAAAACAAGGAACTTAAAAAGAAATCATTAGCTGGTGACCAAGACCAAACAAGGAAGAAAGTTGACCTTGTTTAGCTTCAAATATAGGATAGGGATGAAGAGCTTGTCAATCTTAAAAAGGAATTTCATCAAAACAAAAGAAAACATCATGAAGAAGTCATATCCATGACAAATCAATTGGATAAAGCAAAGAAATGGGAAGATACCTTGTCAAGTCAACTTGAACAAAGGCACAAGAGCTTGAACAAACTTGAAGAAGAGATCGGTCAGTACAAGGTAGAGGCATCCTCTCTCAAATCTCAACTACAAGAAGCAAGAAAATTAGCACAAGGAGTTGAGAAGATAATGGAAGCATTAGCAATCATAGAAGAATAGGTCGATGGAGTAGAAAAGGAGAGAAACACCATGATATGCCAAGTAAAAGCAAAGGATGAAGAAAAATTCAAATTAAAATCTAACATCAAACTTCTCAAGGCCGAAACATGTAAAGGTACAAGGATCATGGAAGAAATGGAGAGCAGTTTAGCAAAGAAAAATGAAGAAATCTTCAAAATGAAGTCAGATATCATCTCCCTTAAAATAGAAGCAAATGAAGCTGCTCATATCAAGGAAGAAATATTCAAAATGAAGTCAGATATCATCTCCCTTAAAATAGAAGCAAATGAAGCTTCTCATATCAAGGAAGAAATTGAGAAACAAATTGCTAAGAAGAATAATGAGTGTGAAAGATTTGAAGAAGATATTGTTTTCCTTAGGAAAAAGGTTGAAGGGATGAACAAAACCTTGAAGAGCTCTCAAGCCTTGGATGACATGCTTAGCCATCAAAGATGTCCATTTGATAAATTAGGTCTTGGGTATGCAGGTGAATCCTCAAACAAGAATGATAATGCTTGAAACAAAAGGGATGTGAAGAAGCCATAAAGAAATGGTGATGCTCCCAGTTCCAACAAAGGCAAGGAGAAAAATCAAGGCAATAATGGAAGAAATCCTGCTCCAAGAAGAAATGTAGATAATGTCAAGGATGCAAGAAGCAATAATTATCATCAAAGGATCTCAAGGCAGGATGGCTTCAGAAGTACATCAAGGAAATTTCCATCTCCTAGGTACCAAAGTTTATTTCTTGGTTGTTGTTATTCTTGTACAAACTTTGGACACATGGAAAAGATTGTAGAGCATATCATAAAGATAGATATTATGGTCCCCAACAATCTCCAAGGAACAATTTTGCAGGAAGAAATCATGAATTCTTATTCATGAACAATGTAGAATCCTTCAAGTGTCATAACATTAGTCATATGGCACGTGATTAACTAGGGCTCTTACACAAGCTAGAATCTTGCTAATGAAGAAAGTTACACAAGTATGGAGAAGGAAGCAAGTAGAATCCGAAAGTCCCTTGAACTCTCCAGCCAAAAACACATGTTGTTGACCTAACCTTCGACAAGCTGAGCATTTGATATGAAGACTTTGCTAAAAGAGATGATGCATACAGTTAGGGGGAGCCTGTGATTCTTGATCATTATTGCAGAAGATATTCGTGAAATGGTCCTTATAAAATCCTTGTTGAGCTATATTAACAATCATTCTTTGATAAAGATCATTTCTCAGGAGTACTCCATTGAAGAACAAGATGTCTTAACTATTCTTTGGACTTTTGTTGAAGATGTTTTCCACTTCATCACTAAGTAGAAATTGGAGCAACAGAGAAGGTCATCTAATACTAGAGAAATAGGGCAAATAACTATGTTGCTGTTACTATAGGAGTTTATGTCTTGATTCAGGGATTCAATGTGAGAAGAGTTGTGGAGCCATATTGGATGGCGTTAAGAGATGAACGGTGGAGATGAGTTTTCGTTCTAGCAGAAAAGGAATCTAGAGGAGAGTCGTGGAGCTGCCGATGGTAGAAGATCTACGGTCATCGGAAGTGAATCAATTCAGGGCGTTAACCAAGATGAAGGGCAAATTTAAAGCTATAAGTGGGATTTCGGGCGGATACAAAATGGTAAGTGGTATTTATAGGAGAGCGCCCGATTCCATTGAATAGTTGACACGTGGCAACTAGCGAAGAGAGAAAAACCACTTATTTTGGGCGGGTAATGATGAGCCCCAAAAATGGATAATTATATGGGCTCATTCAACCTCCTAATTCGACTTAATCCACCATTCTCATTAGTTTATTGCATGTTTTTGATTATATTTATGCTAATAGAGTGAATTGGGTTAGTCATTATGCCAACAAGTCTAATGTGTGCTTTCTGTAGTCTTTTTGGTCAATTTGGAGACAAAATCAAAGGTTTAAATGAGCACTTGGTAGCCAAATTCGTGGAGAGGATTTTTAGGAAGGTGTCCCCTTCATTTATGGGCCCTTACCTCGAATTCTCCACCATCATCTCGGACTTCAAGGGCCACCAAATCAATTACCACAAGGGCAGCCGAGCAAGTCAAGTAGGACTGCTATTAATTGTAAGTTTTGGGCAGCCGAGTCCCTAAAGTTTAGGAGGGTTGTTGGGGTCCTCAATTTGTATAAATAAGAGGGCTTAGGGCCTCATTTTGGTTAGCCAGTAGTTAGTCACTTTGTAGGCAGAAGTTAGCTAGTTTGTAGTTCGATTTTAGTCAGTAGATTAGCTTTGCATTTCAACACCTTTTCAAGCTTTCCCTTGTGGACAATTTTTGATGTAACTCTTCTTTTCTTGCTCAATAAAGATGAATCTAGCTTTGCACCATATTTAAATCTCTCTTAAGAGGCTGTAGCTCTTGGGGTTTGGCCCATCTCAAGTGCCCAATACCTCCTTTGTTTACCTTTATGTGTTTTTGCTGCATTCTTAAAATAAAATCTGCTATTTAGATTTAAACCTTGCTTTGTTATTTAGATTGCTTTTGATGATTAAAAATGATTTTTATGTTCAAATTGAGTTGATAGGTTATTAACAGGGAAGAGCTTCAGAAAAAGGCCATCAAGCACCTCTGATTTCACCTCTCCCTCAGTGGGATCAAGAGCTGGGATCAAGGTGACCTTGCTGCCAACAAAAACACAGTCTTTGCTTCGCCATGCAATCATTAGTGTTTGATTTTTATTTGCAGAAGTTGGTTACAGGTTCAGAGTCTTGATTGCTTAGTTTGCATATCATTTCACATTATTTCATTGCAAATAAACTTCTGTTCCATTTCTTTGCTGTTATCTAGGTTAGAATAGGCTAACGTAGATAGGTCTTTGATTTTCCAAGTCCTTGTTTGTGTCATTTGAAAATTAACTTACAGAGCACCTATCATACTTCTCCATCTGCCCATACTCTACCAATCCTACTTGCTTCACCCTTCACGTAGAACCCTTACCTTACATTTGCCTCATTCGCTTACTTTGCCATGATTCTCATATTCTTGTGCAACATCGTTTCATCCCTCCTTGAACAAATCTCACCATCTGCGCCACTCCTCAACTCCATCCTCCAAGTCTTGAACTCCCCTACACCCCTATTTCACCTCCATACTCGTTCCTCCACCTTTTTCCCTCCATCTATTCTCCAAAATCCTCTTTTCGGAACATCCTGTAGAAAATTACAGACCATCCTGTAGAAATTCCAGAACATCCTGTAGAACCCCTGTAGACTTCCTGTAGAAGCTCACGAAAGCGATTTCTTGAGATCCGATCACTGTGAAACTCTCAGGAAGGGTACTAGGGACCCCTTACGACCTCTTCTAACCTTCCCAACCTCCTGCAAGCATTTTCTCCCACTGATCCACCTTTGCACAGTCAAAAACAGTGAAAGCACATGCATGGTAAATCTGACAATTTAATCAAAAATACAAAAAGATGTTTTCTTCAGATAGAAGTAGCTTAGAAACATGTATTTTACCTTCCTAGAAGTCAATGGCATCTCTTTCAGTAGCTTGCATCCTCTTTTTCGCATCAGTAGGGCTAGCTGGTAAAATTAGGGTTTGCATTTCCTTTCAGCTTTTCAGTTTCTTTATGCAAGTAGATTAGCTTCCTTTGAGTTAGCTTTCGTCCATCAATTAAAAATCTTCTTCTCAGAGCTTATAGAAGTTGGCTCAAGCCCCTAGCGGTCTTGTGCCAGCTGACCAAGTGACAGCTGCGGCAAGAGCTAGTACTTGTATATACAACACCATCACTTCCAAGTTTGTTACGAACTATCGGGTTGATAAAATTAAAGAAGGGAGTCCCAGGAGTTGCAGCATTATTGCTGCAATACTGGGGCTCACTAGGTAACTCTTGTGCAAGTAGTCCACCCAAAATCACTGTAGACCGTCAGATTTTGGGGTTGAAATCTACATTAGAGAATGAACTCGATAAAGTTAAACCTCAGCAATTGTGTTCGAGCGGGTTACGTCATCACCATGTGAATACCCACATATACATGTTGAGTAGTCACCAGATGAAGAAGATAAGGATATGCGGTGAAGAAGAAAAAAAAAGGTATGCGGTTCTTCAATATGAAAGGGTGTATACCACACTTAGAGTAGGAGGAAATCTAATTCAAACAAACAGATACATTTGGGAATGAAGCTTGAAGTAAGAGTAGCTGGCAACATATAACAAAACTGAAGCATTACAAAAAGATGCAAATCAACAAAAGAATATTTTTTTTTTGAAAGCTAGTCACAGATTGGATATCAAAATCTGCTAGTGCGGATAACTTGCAGAGGTTTTTACATGAACACAAGGAAAAGATGGCTCATCAAAAGACTATAGAAAGGAGAATGATGTTCAGTCGAATATAGCTCAGTAATATAAGGAGAAGCACGAAGATACAAAGGAACTCAGACCTAAAGAGAAATAACAATAAAGACAATTTTAGTGGCATTTTCTCCTAATTCGGACTATGAAGGCCTCTTAATTTTGACTGTGGAGACAACACTATATGGATTGAAGCATAAAAACTTAGACTTGGACATTTGGTGTGTGTCTATTTGCAATCTGTCTGAAAGCATTGAAGTGGAGCATCTTTAAGCATTTTTGAAGCCATGATAAAGTAGTTCTGAGACATGAAGAGGGGATAATGTGCTAATTGATGATAAAGCGTCAATCCTTCTATCTTGAGTAAAAAGAAGGATACCACGACAGGGGGAGTAACATACCCATGAAGATCTACTATTCATAAAGAACAGAAGCAGTTTGATAGGGGGATTCCTAGAGCACTCCTTTGCCATTGATGTCAAGGGGGGAGAGAAGAAGAATATTGGCATCAATAACAAAGGGGGAGATTGTTGACCTAGATTGTCATTGATGTCAATATGGCAATATTCTAGGATACTAAATTATGATATGAAGCCAAGGAGAAGCATAGTAGATCCACGAAGAAACAAGAGTAAGAAGCCAAGGAGAAAAGCCACCAGGGAAGCCATTAGAAGAGGTCATTGAAAGCAAAGAGGAACACATCAACGGAGGTGCATAAGCAGTGTTAACAGAGGAGTTAACATATTAGAGGAGTATTGCAGAATATAAGAGCAGAGAATATTGGAAATCACAGGAGTAGTCAAAGGAAGGCCTATTGAGCAAGAGAGGCATATCAGAAGCCATCAGAAGATAAAAAGAAAGAGAAAAGAGGAGCAACCATCTGAAGCTAAAAAGTGAGAGGAAGAGTCCATCGGAAGCCATCAAAGAAGTAGGTTACAAAGCAACAGAAGCATGATTATCGCATATACAATGCAAAGGAGCATAAACAGAGCCATTGGAGTAGTATATTGTAAGTCATAGGAATAAAGAGCGAAGAAGAGCAGAGGAGTACATATAAGCCTTGTTACACTGAAATCCCGGATTGCAACGTATTTGAAGGCTTGAGGATTCCATTAGAATACATTTTAAAGTCATATCGCACCCACCTTATCGCAAGCCTCTTGTAAAGCCTTGCCACATTGAAAGCGCCGATTGTGATACGTATGCGGACCCGCTGCACCATTGTAATATGCCCTACTGTTATATCACGTCCGCCGTGTCGATAGTTATGTAGCACAAGTTATAAAGGGATTGCGATATATACATATGAATCCGATGGGTATATTAACTACTATTTAATATCACGTCGCGTCCGTCCCATCAGTAGAAGGGGAATTGGCCATGTTATGTGCAAACCTCCAATTACGATAGAGTTGTATATAATATTGCATACAGTAGGAGCAATCAACCGTCGGCGATGGTATAAGCATGACTTATAAAAGACCTCCAGAAAGTTGAAATTGTGATTGGATAGTGACATGGCATGTGGGACCTTTCTGTTGGTACAACCTCTCCAATGAAATCCTCTGTAAATAATGATTGAGTCTATTATATAAATATTAAGGAATAAAGGGCTTCTCTGATATTTTTTAATATGCAACATTTCTTTGTAATTCGACATCTCTTCTGAATTTACTTGTCTTGTGAGTATTGGAACACTTGAATAGATAGAGGAAGCCATAGACCGGGAAGCCGAAGAATCAAGCGAGCGTAGATGGATGAGCGAGCACAGAGGAAGCTAAAGCGACTGGAGGAGAGAAGCCAAAAGGTCGAGCAAGCATTGAGGAAACCGCAAGTTGAGCGAGAATTGAGGATGCTGAAGGTCGAGCGAGTGTTGAGGAAGATCTAATGATCTACCAAGATTAAACTGTTTGGTCAGATTTTATTCTCTAACTATAAACACAAATTCAAAGCATGAAATAACCAAGATTAAACAGTTTGATTACCATGGATTGTGGCATAAATAACAAGTTCCACACAATCATTATTATGCATAAAAGTAAATAGTAGTGGCATTTAGACTTGCACACTTTCATGGTCTCTTTTTGTCTTTTGTGGTTTATATATTTTCATTTTTTGACCTTCTCTTTTTCTTTTTGTCGTTTGATATTCTTTTATGACATACCCTCTTTACATTTTCTAATTTTTTAATATGGAAAACATTTGCAGAAAGAAAAGGTATGTACAATATTACAAGGCTAACCTTAGTCATTCAAAATTATGACTCCTATTGGTATAGGAACCTAATAGTGGCTCCACTTGGAGATGGCATTTTCTAATGAAATGTCAAGAACTCTAAAGACCAGTAGCCTTTGAATTGTTGCTAATGTTACCTTGCAAAGTATCATTCTGTGAATCTACATTATTAATACTGATGATAGAAAATCTTTTAAAGCTTTAGGGCTTTCCCTTCGGGCTTCAACTTCAAAAATCACCATCCACTCCATACTTGACTTTGTAAATGAAGTATGTACAAATGGGAAATGAAAATTAGTAGCTTGGTTCAAAGTAATGTTTTAGCATTTGACCATTCACTGGCCTACCTTCTGTATATGTACCATTAAGTTCCCTTAAGAAGAAGGCATTATTTCATTTGTAAGCATAAATGACATAGGGACCTTTCCATAGGAAATAAAATTTCCCATGTTTGTCTTTGTCTTCCCTCCTTGAATCCCACTTGAGCACTTTGTCACTAATGTAGAAATTTTCAGCCTTGGTTCTCTTATCAAAAATCTTTTTAATTTTTTCCTGCACAACTTGAGACCTGACATAGACCTCTTCTATGGGGTTGATTCTTCTTTGGATACTATTTGGTTCAACCTACAATTCTTGAAGTATCTTCATTACTAGTACTCCCAAAGAGGATGGAAAGACAACTTCCATCCCATAAAGTAGTTGCTAGGGAGAAGTACCAATTGATTTCTTAGTAGTCAATCTATCTATCCATAAGGCATTGAATAGCTTCTTATTCCAAGTTTTCTTATTGTCCTCTAGTAACTTTTTGATGGTGTTTACCAAGCTTTTGTTTGAGGATTCTTCCAGTCCATTACCTTGAGGGTAACAAGCTATGGAATGGCCAAGGGTGATATGGTATTTACTGCAGAAATCTATCATTCTTTTGGATTTAAAGGATGTTGCATTATCAGTAATGAGCTTAGTTGGACATCCAAATCTTGATATAGTATTTGTTTCAAGGAAGGTTATGATGACAATATCTGTGGCTTGCCTTGAAGGTATGGCCTCTATCCATTTTGTGAAGTAGTCTGTGGCTATGAGGATCCATTTGTGCTGGGTAGAGGAGGGTGGGTGAATTTCACCAATGAAGTCTAAACCCCATTGTTGAAAAGGTATTTCTATAGAGATTGGCTTGAGGGGTAATGATAAGAGATTTTTCTTCCCCTAAAAAATTTGACATTTGTGATAGGAGGTCACATATTTTTTGACATCAGCAAACAAGGTAGGCCAGTAGTAACCATCCCTAAGGATTTTATCTGCAGTGGTCTTCCAGTAAAGGCGTCCTCCACAGTCACCTGCATGAAACTCTTGCAAAATCTTGTCAACCTCATCTTTCAATAAGCAATTAAGAAGAATACCTTCATGATCTCTCCAAAACAGAGCATTGTCTAATATACAAAATTTTAAGGATTTCATCTTCAAAAACCTGCTTTTAGCCCTAGATAATTTAGGAGGAGCTTGTGAATTTAGCAAAACATAAATAATATCAGTATACCAAGGTGATTCAGTAAAGGCCTGGCTGATTAGTGGAGTCAACATCTCCTCTTCATTATCTATTGCTACAATAAAGTTTATATCCAAGGCTTGATAGTTTGATTCAATCATGAGTTTGGCTAAACCTTGGCCCTTGATTAACTTAGTAGGTTTGATTTATATATCATACTCTAAAATAGTAGCGATCCACTTTCCCCTCTTTCCATCAGGACCATCCTAAGTTAGGATGTCTTTAACTACTGAATTAGGAACGTAGGCTACTATATGAGAATATACGATGTATACCCTAAAATCCTTAATGGCTTTGACTAAAGTCAAGGCTTGTTTTTCCATTATATTATATTTCAAGGGGGCATCTCTTAGGGCTTTGCTAAAGAAAGAAATAGGTTGTTCGTAGCCCTGGTCATTTTTCTGCAATAGAACTGCAACAATTGTGTGCTCAGAAGCAAAGGAAAACAAGATGAAATCTCTGTCAAATTTAGGACTGATTAACATAGGTGTTTTAGTCAAGGCTAGTTTAATGTCTTCAAAAGATTTTTTATCCTCAACAGTCCATTTTATGGTAGAGTCCTTTTTCAGCATGTTGTTTAGTGATCTAATTAACTCTGCCAAGTTAGATATAAATCTTCTAAGAAAATTATTTTTTCCTAAGAAAGCTTGTAACTCTTTAATTTTCGTAGGGTGTTTTATTTGGAGCATGGCTTCTATTCTAGCAGGGTTTATTATTATACCATCTTTTGAAATTATGTGACCTAACAACCTTCCTTCTTCTAACCCAAACAAGGACTTTTTGGGGTTTAGGGAGATTCCAAATTTCTTGCATTTAATGAAAACTTGCCTTAGATGATCCAAATGTTGATTGTCAAATTTTGAAAATACAATAATATCATTTAGATATATCACAAGGAAATCATGAATTTCTTTTGCAAAGGCTATATCCATAGCCCTCTAGAAAGTGGCTCCTATATTCATTAGCCCAAAAGGCATTTTCACATACATATATCTGCCCCAAGGAGTAGTAAAGGCAGTTTTGGGTTGGTCATCTGGATGAACCAATATTTGGTTGTAACTAGAAAACCCATCCAACAATGCAATTCTAGTTGATCCAACTACTCTCTGTAAAATGTGATCCATTTTGGGGAGAGGGTAATTGTCATTTAGTGACACTTTTTTGAAGTTTCTGAGATCCACACAGAGTCTAATCTCACCACTTTTCTTTCTAGTTGGCACCAAGTTTAAGACCCAATCAGAAAATCTGATTGGTGCAATTATTTTGGCATCACGAATTTCTTTTTCAATTGCAGGTAACAAGATAGGATTAATCCTTCTAAGTTTTTGTTTGAAAGGCTTTTGATTTTCTTTAAGAGGAATTGTGTGTTGGATGATGTTGGTGTCATATGATTTTAGGTCCTCATAACTCCAAGAAAAGACATCCTGAAATTATTTCAACAACTCAATGTATTGCACTTTGTCAGCTGGGGGTAATGATTTTGAAAGTTTGATCAGTTTAGGATTTTCATCGGTGCCTATAATACATTCCTCTATATCAGATCTTGAAGGTTCCATTTTATGTTTCCTAGGAACATCATTTGAATCAAATAAAACTTCCAAAGGGGTTAATCCCTTTGGTAAGAAATTATCCTTGAGATTAATTACTTCAGCTTCTTCACTGATTATTTCATCAATCTCAATTTGCTCTATAAGTTATCTACATCTAATTTGGTAAATTTAGTTGGGGTGAGTCTATCTATTTCATCACCTTCTATCCCATTTATTTCTATCTCATCCTTCGTGTTAGGATCTATTGATGTATCTGTATCTATATTGTTATTGGTAAATTCCTCTTCTGAAATTAAAAAGTTATTTATTTGTTTATCATTAGAAAATATTTGCCAATTCTTCAAATTATCCAGAATTGCAGGTCTGTGTCGAACTTCAGCAGTGTACTGATGGTTAGGTTGGAAGAGTAATTTGCAGGTGCTGGCAAACATTGCTAAACTATGGGCTTACATTTGTGTTTTCTAGGGATTACTGCAAGCTTTGTTTCTAGGAAAGTGTTAAGTATTTCTACGATAGTTCCCCTATAACAACTTAATCAAGGGTCCTTTGTCATATATACAACATCAATCTGTTTTATAATTAGTTTAGTGTCTCCCATGATAGAAACTCTTTTAGCTCATAGATTCCTAACTAAATTAATAACTAAAATTAATGCTTCATATTTGACCATATTGTTGGTCCACTTAAAATTCAATCTATATGCATGGCCTTCTGAGTAATTATTTTCCAAATTATATATCCACACTCCTTCTCTTGCTCCTAACCTATTAACTAACCCATCAAATTCTAGATGCCATAATATCTCATGATCTATATTTACACTATATGGTGCAACAAACTTTTCATCATTTACAACAATTTGACCATCTTGTTCATTGAACAATTGTGTAGTCTGATTAGTTTCATTTTGCGTGGAAACTGCAATTTCTTTTGGTTCTGTATTAGTACTAGCTAAAATTTGTTCTTGTGTTTGATCAACGTTATACAGGATAAAATAATCAATATCTGAGTGTATGGAGTAGATGGGAAAGTTTTGAGGCTGATACTGGCTACTTACCATATATTTCATTAAGGTTTCTCGGTATAGTTTCTTAGGTTTTCCAGAAACAAAGATTGTTGCATATGAAATATCTAGTTGTAAGGATCCTTGAAGTTTGGCTCCCCATGATCTGGATAATAGCATGCCATACTTTGGTGGGATGTCAGTAACTACAATATCCATAAGGATTCTTTTGGCAGGATATTGAACTAAAGTAACACACAGGTCTTTGATCAATCCTAGACACTTTACCTGACTGGAGTCAAATGAGAATAAGTCTTTGTAAGGCCTTGCAATGTCTAGGTTTAATTTCTCCATCACTGATTTGGAAATTAAGTTGTGGGAGGCCCCAGAATACAACATTGCATTGTGTAGAATTTTGTCATGGATACTAAGACTAATGTAAAAAGTTGGAACTCCTCCTTCTAATGGTTTGCCATTAACATCTGGACCAAATATTAGTTCTAGTTGGTCCTCAAACAAGTTGACTAAATTCTCATTTTTAGCAATGTTTAAGGTCTAGGTTATCTATGATTTATAAGTTTCATTCTTGATTAGTTCTGTTAAAGGAACTAAAATCTTTAGCTTTGCTATCTCCATTCCCAAAATGAATGGAAAAGAGATTTTTTCTATTTGAAGGTTTTGAACTTTTGCAGCAGGGATTTGAGTAGGCCAGTCTTATTTTCCTTTATTGGGGATCTCCTTATGTAGATTTTCAAATCTGATGTTTTGAGCTTTCTCCACTGGTTCTTTAGGGGGAATTGAAGTGGATGGTTGATCAACAGAAGGTTGATTAGAGGTTATGTCTACAATTGTGGGGCTAGAAGGTTTTGGGTTTTCCCTAGGGAGAATTTGGAGGAGTTTTGAAACAGGGGCTTCCTTTATTTTCTTGGGTTGATTTTGTACTATTTTCTTGGTTTGGTCAGGGACTTCAACATTCTTTTTTATTCTTAGATTATACTATTTATGTACTTCAAAGATGGCAGAATCATATCCTTGTTTGTAATCAGATGATTCCCCAGACTGTATTTGTAATTGCTGCAACATATACAGTTCCTGAAATAGTGTCCTTATCAATTATTCAAATTAGGTTAATTTTTGCATCTTGTTCTGGATCTTCCGAATGGGATTTCTCTGTATAATGTTCTTGAAAATGAGGCCTAACATTCTGATGTGGTCCATTTTTCCCAATGTTTTGGTTTTTTCTAAAATTTGGGTTTCTAATTGGAGGTGCTTGTTGGTTATCCCATTGAGGTTTCCTCTCCATGTTCTCTATTCTATCCATTAGTCTTTCCATACTTTTGGCTAAACTATCTATTTAAATGTTAGATGGTGAGATTTCATCCTTTGCAGTTCCTCTCCTTTCATTTCTAACTCTAGCCCTTTTAGCTAACAAATTAGCTTCTACACTAACTGCTACACTTTGCATTTCTTCTAATGTTGGGGATTTCTTTCCCTAAGTTGGTATGCCATATCTATGTCAAAAACCATCAGGGAACTTTATTAATTCTAAGTCAGGTGGGGGTCTAAGGTTAACTGGGATTGCATTATATATATTATTGAATCTAGTGCAGTAATCTTGAATAGTCTCATTAGGTCCTCTTCTAATATTCTTATATTGTGAAAGGATTTGTAAGGGATTCTTTTTCTTTTCCCACATATCATTAAACAACATTTGGAAATTTGCTAGGTCTATAATGTGGTTGGCAAGAAAATCTTTAAACCACTTCTTGACATCATCAGTCAAAGTTTGGGCCAAGAGTCTCATCTGGACATCTGCTTCATCTATTTTGTGCACTTCAAAAAAGTCAGACATCTTGTTTACATGTTGCTGGGTAGTGTAATGACCAGTAGCATCAAACAGGAAAATATTAATTTGATAATCTGTAGGCATATCATGAAGTTGGGCAGGTAAAACAAGAGGAGCATATCTATTTTCCATTGCTATACGTTGGGAGGGGTTGAGATGTGGGTTGAGGTACTTGGAGATGATGTAGCAGTGGACAAAGAACCAAGACTAGTAGATGATGAATGAGTAATGATAGGTTTGTGAGGGAGTGTAGGTATTAATGGTGGTGAAGAATGGACTTCAGAAGGTATTATTGTTGAAGTTGCGGGGAACATTGGTGAACTCAAAGTAGTGGATAATTGTTCAGAAAGCTCAGGGGTAGTGGCAGTATTAATGGATGATTGTGGAGATTTCAGAATGTACTCATTAATTGATTTGTTGGCTTGTTGAATTTCAAGGTCTGCAATAAGAGATCTAGAATTGTTTCATTGATTGAATTTTCATATTTTGTTCTAAATAATGAAAGATAAAATGGTACATCAAAGGGGAGTTCTTCTAAAAATAACCACTCATCAGGACATGAATTAGCTTTAACTAATGGAATTTGGCTAACCAAACTTTCTTCTTTTTTAGATTTTCTTGAAATTAGGTTGGGATTATCAACTACTAGGAAGGATTTGGATCTAGATTAGCCAGTAAAATGGGTCTTCCTAGAAGCCAAAATCTTAGATTTTTAAATTGTTTTTATGAGATTTTTGAAATTAACTTTTAACAAATGAATTTAAGAGGCTCAGAATGTAGATTAGAATTTTCTTAAAGCTTTATTAGGACTGAGGATTTGATGGTCCCCAGTATGGTCGCCACTATGTTATCACTCAAAAATTTCTTTAGAAGTTATTAGAAGAAAGAAAATGACCGAGGTAACCAAAAACCAACTTTTGAGCATAGCCTCTAGCCAACCTAGGTTCATAGAGGGCTCTCTTTATATGATTTAGCTTTGTTTGCTAGGATTTTAGGCTAGTTATGAATGTTTAGGGGGGGTTTTTGATTTGTATTCAAAATTGGATGGTGGGATCCTTAAAATAGATGGATAGAATGATGTCTTTAGACCATTAGGCTATGGAGTCAACAAAAGGGCAGCACAACTAGATTAACTCACTAAAGGGAATGTTCAAAGGGAAAGCTAGCAGAGTAAAGCGCAGTTCTTTGGAACAGAGGGGTGAAATGGTTTTAATCAGGGTGAGAGAGCAATTAAGGGTTCTCAGACCAAGATCTAAATGAGGAATGGAGGGTAATCAAAAGAAAAGGGCACTTAAGAATCCTTTGGTTTGGATTAGCAAGAAACAACCTAAACTAAGGAGCAATTAAGAATTCCTTAACTTAGATATCAGTAGAAAACATTTATATGCCTAATTGTTAAAACTGAGTGTAATTAAACAAATTCTGAGATATTATTCCAGTTATAGCATTCAGATTCATAAATACAGTAAATATTGTGGAAAAAATTTAAGAATTATAACAATAACATAAGAAAATACTTATCTACACTTTTCTTAACACATGAATCCTATGAAATATCTTGTCTTTATTCATCAATCCAGCTTGCTGGCTCAGTCAATGATACAATAGCTTTATAGTCTTTTGATCAAGAAGTCTATAGAAATGTCTAAGATTCCACACTACATACTTCGAATTGTGAATTATTTATACAAAAATTATTACAAAATATCTCAAAATAACTTGAGATTTAATCTAGGAAATAAAAATATCTTCTTGCAAGAAGATAGAGACATCTATTGAACTGCTTTCATTTGGTGTTGATGGCCTTTATGGTTTGGTTTTAGCCCTTTAGGCTGCTTTTCTGTTTGATCATTTACGCTGGAAGCATCATTTACTTTTGGCTTTCATCTGATACTCTTTGACCCTGCTGACCTATCTTTATCTTTTCACCTGGATATTTTGCTTTTACCTTTTTACTGCATTTTTCTTACAGTAAATCAATCAATTTTTCCCAACATTCAACATCAGGTAATTTGATTTTCAACATCCTTCTATATATTTCATCTACCTCCGTGTACTTAGCAAAAGTAGTCTTGGTGATGAATAAGTGTTTTACCTTATGCTAGAGGAAAAAAAAAGTTTTCAAACATTTGGTAAAGAACCTTGCCTATTGGCAATGCCTTTATTGATGATGTACTGACCTGTTCTTTAGTTAGCTCTCTGATTTTGCTGTCATAATCCTGCTGCGTCATGAGCTTGTCATTTATGAACAAGGGACTGGGTAACCCTTTCTCTCTCGAAATTTGAAACTTAGCCATGAATCTATCAAAAGCTACCTGCATATTTTGGCATTTATCCTCCAAGTTTAACATCAAGTTTCTCTTAGAAAGGACCTTCCTCATTTCTAGAATTATTTCTGTTCTGTCCTATATATCTAATTCCTGAAGTTCATACTTGTTCTTACTATTGAGGAAGTGGATAAGTCTGGTAGCATCTTCAAGCATCTCTCCCAACTCTTCCTTGAATCTTTGGATAGCCTCTGTGGCCATCTTTATTAGGTATGTCTATTCAAAAATCACTTGAATGGATGGAAAAATATCATTGATAGAGTCAATGATATTTTCCTGTAATAGTTCCTTGGCTTGCCCAAGGGGTTCCTTTAGTGTTAGATCTTTCTCCATGGCCTTTAACCTTTCATTCATTCTGGCAACTATCTGCACTTCTTCCTTGTGCATGATTTTGGCAAGCTTGTAATCAGTTTCCAAGCTTGTCACCTTTTCTTTCAGTTTGTTCATCTCTGTAGCCTGTATGGACATTTCCTCCATGGCTCTGACCAACTTTGCTGCTTCCTCACCTGAAGCACCTGCTGCCTATGTAGACTTTGTGGAAACTTGTTGTGCTGTAGGCATAGGAGCTGTGGGAGCCAATGCGGCTGCCAATGTGGAAGGGATTGATGTTGAGACTATGGGGATGACATTCACAGATGTAGTGGCAATATCAATTTGCTTCAATTGGATCAAAGTGTCCAATTCCTTCTCTATCTCCCTTAATTGATCATTGAGTTTCAGGACTAGGTCCATCAATTCTTCATGTCTAGTCCGGTTCTCCAAAAATTCTAGTGTTTGGGGATGCTGCAGTTGAGGTATCTTCAATTGTTTTTTAAGTGCTGCAATATCATCATTCTTCTTTTTGATTAGTTGCTTGATGGCTTTGATGTCTTTTTGGGATCATGTCCCAATTTAATGAGTAAGACTTCCAAAGACTTAATTCTAGTGTCTTTGGCCTGTGAGGGGGCCTTCTCTAACTGATATTGAGCTGAGATGTTGGTCAATGAATTCTGCAGTTGACGGGAAGCTATGGCTTTACCTGTAAGGGTGGAGTAAATCATTTCTCCAGACTGCTTAAGAAACTCAATTTGGTCTATGGGATGAATATCCCTTGCCAACACTTTAAAATCAATTTTCTTGTAATCTGCTGATGTCCTTGGCTGTTGTGCAGTTGGTTTTATGAATGACATCTATAGTTTTCCCTCTTTGATGTCGAAAGCTAACATCAACCTTGTCTGATTGGTAGGTGGGAGTTTGAGATACTGAGCATAAGTTTGGGCCTTCAGTTTCTCATTCCTCATCTTGATCTCTTTATATCTATTTTTTATATCCTTATCCTTATCAGTAGGCCTACTGAATGAGGATACTTCTACACTTAGCTGCCTTTCCAAAATATAGGCTTGTGATGTGGATGGTCCCTATGTTTCTTCAGATGGAGTTGTGTCTTTACTTCTATCTAGCTTAGTATCAATTATTTCTACTGAGCCTTCTGTGTCTTCCTGCTCTAAAATAGGATTTAGCCTAGGTTTGTTGCTTTGACTGGTCTCATATTGTATATTTGATGTGCCCATTCTTGAACTTGAGGGTTCCTTTCTGGTCCTTTTGGGGTTATTTTCCTCATTCTGAGGAGTCTGCATGATAGGATGGGTGCTCATGGTTCTTTCTGGATGTTCAGGTACTTGCGGAAATGAGATCTCGTCAAGCTGTCTTTCTAAGTCAATCAACGTATTCTTTACATCTACCTTTGTACTATCCATGTCTACAAGAGTGTTTTCCACCCACTCAAATTGATTGGCATATCTTTCTATCTCTGGTATGGGGTGATGAATATAATGTCCCAAATTTGCCTTCTTTCTCAATCTGGTTGTAAACTCCTGAGGGTCATACCTCCACATGAAAATCTTTTGGAACTTCATTTGCTGCCAAATTTGGTCTGCCTCCTCCCCTGCCTCTCTAGAATTACAAATGAAGGGGCCTAACTGGTTTTTAACTTTAAATTGTGATCTTTTCTTAGTTGAGACAAAATTGATCTCATCAGGTTTCATTATCTGTTATAGTACTCTAGAGCAAATAACCTCATGGGGAGGTATTTGGGCAGTTTATATGGTGCAAACTAACAACCATAGATTCTTATGTCTGTGTGATTTTGGTAAATGTATCAATCTTCCACTTTTCTTTGTTTAGACAACTGAAGCACCCTTTTGATCTCTTGACTTATTCTGGGTGGAGGGCTTCCTGTCAGCATGGTCATGATTGGATTAACAAAAGAATCAATGAAATATGTATAGCTGTATGGTGATTGAAACTTGTGGAAAAGTGGGGTCCAAAATATGACAGACCTGGGCTGGCCTCTGGTATCAAGCTTCTGAAGAGTGAAAAGAAATCTGTCTGGCTGATAGTGTTGAAAATAGCAACAAGAAATGCGAAATATAGAAGTGCTAAATTTAGTATTGCTATAAATAGCATTTCAGGATACCTTCCTATTTTAGTTAGTCCCTGAACTAAAATAGAGAAGTAAAATTCAAATTTGATCTTAGCAACTGTTTGTAAAATAATTAATTAATTCACCATGAGTTAATTAGTTGTAGAAAATCAAACATGAAGTCTATGTGGGGACATGCAATAGTTTCTCCATTAATTGAGGAATTTATCCATTAGTTAAAGAGATAAGGATGAGTTGTAATTAGTTAGCTCAGTTAACTGAGTCAAGTCTAGTTAGATTAATTCAAACAGTTTGTTGAATTAATTGTAAGTTCAGTTAGTTAATGCATGCATGCATGTAACTGCTGCACTTTAGATAATTGAATATTCTCTCATAAATAACTCATGCATGCACTACAAGAAAAAAGTTCATTGGTGAGGTTCATGCTTGTGATGGACCTTTAAGGTCTGTCACCAATGTCGCATATGGTGACAGTCTTTAAAAAAGCGTTGTTGTAAGTGTATATAATGATGGTCCTTTAAGGTTTGTCACCAAATCCATTTTCAATGATACTTTTGGTGAGGGTCGTTAAAGGCCCATCACTAATTCTCTCTTTGTTGACACTTTTGGTGAGGGTTGTTAACGACCCATCATTATTTCTCTCTTTGGTGACACTTCTACTGACGATTTTTTATTGACCCTCACCAATGCTCTTTTTGGTTACTTTTGGTGACGGTCAAAACATTTCCGTCATCATTGATCATTCCAATGAGTGTTTGATGACGCTTCATGCCTGTGACATACCTTTAAGGTTCATCACCAATGTCGCATATGGCGATGGTCTTTAAAAAAGTGTTGTTGTAAGTGTATATAGTGATGGTCCTTTAAGGTTTGTCACCAAATCCATTTTCAATGAAATGTTTGGTCAGGGTTGTTAAAGGCCCATCACTAATTCTCTCTTTGGTGAATCTTTTGGTGAGGGTTGTTAAAGGCCCACCACTAATTCTCTCTTTGGTGACACTTCTAGTGACAATCTTTTATTGAACCTCACCAATTCTCTTTTTGGTTACTTTTGGGGATGGTAAAAATTTTTTTGTCATCATTGATCATTCTAATGATTTTTTGATGACTTTATGTACCTGTTACTATATTTTTGTCAAAAGATAATGATTTAAGACCATTATTGTGGATTTTTTTTCATTATGTATCCAAGGCCATAGTGGTTATATTCATTCAATTTGCTAAGAAGTAATCAATGTGTATCATTTCCCTCAAGTCATAAGAATATATTTTTTCTATGAGTCAACACATGATTCATCTCTATTAGGTTAATTATATAGCAAATTTCCTTTAAATATGGTTCCACTAGTGTGTGTAGGAACTATACTATTTAATACATAATCAATCTCTCTCAATTATATTAATGAGAGATACCTAACACTCCTCAACACTCATGGCACACCTTAACATGCTTTGAAACAATACAGTAACATTCCTTGGCACCTCACATGTCTTGGAACATCTTTTTACCTGGAACATATTTGTACCTAGAACATTGTGCCATGAGTAGGATGCCCAAGCACATGTTGGCATGCCCTAGCTTAGAATATCACTCCCCTATCATGTGTAGGCATGCCTTGTAGTCCCTATCATGCCCTGGAACACCTTGGCATAATATTTCATTGACAAATATTAGCACCTGGCACACATTGGCACTTGGCATTAATTAGAATACATTATTAGTGTGCTTAGCATGCCCCTTTTGAAAAAGATAAAATCCTAACTTATTATCCCTCTTATGCGTTCATTTCATTACATTTTAGCTTGGTTGTTCCTTTTGTTGCCTTGAAACTGCTTGGACACATATTGGCATACTCTGGCACCCTGCACATCCTAGCATGTGTTAGCACCTGGCATGCCTTGGCACTATTTGGCACATGTTAGCACACCCCAAAATTACCTAGGACACTCTAGCACTTCTTGACATGCCTTGATATTCCCTAGCATGCCTTACCCATTCTTTGCATACCTCTTCACTCCCTCCTTGGCATGACATCTAGCACTCATTGACACTCCCCGACACACCCTCATATTCATTCAATTCCATGCATTTTGACCTAGTGCTCCCTTGTGTTTTCATAGTACTCCCTAACACTCCTTAGCATGCATTAGCACTTTCTAACACACCTTAGCACTCTTCGATATGCACTGCCACTTCATAGCATGCATCACACTCCCTGACGCACATTGGCAGTTGCCACGTGTTGGCACTTGGAAAGTCTTATCATGTTTGGCATGCGTTGGGATGACTTGGTATGCTTTGGCATGGTTTAATATTAAAGTTATTTGAGGTCAATTATTGGAAACTAGATGAGAAGAAATGAAGGAATATTTTGAACTTAGAATGCATTGACACTTTGCACTTGGCACCTATTGGCACCTAGTGTTGGTGTGCCTAGCATGCCCCTCATGGAAAAGGTAAATTGATGACTTATTAACCCTATTATGTGCTCATTTCCTTGTAGTTTAACTATTTTCTCCCTTTTGTTGCCTTGTGTTATCACCTAGATTAACTTCAGGCTCAAGGGAGGCAATTCCTAGGTAACCACAAATTGAGCTTAACGTAGTAGCTAGTCCTACTAGGATGGGAGAGGGATCTCTCCTTAAGGATCTCAGCCAATATGACTGGATCAGGTAAATTATTTTTGGCTAGGTATAGTAGCTCGAAGGTTTTTATTGAATTTTTTTGGTGTTTTGTTGTATCAGGGGAGCTAGGCAGCTTAGGTCTAGGAAATTAGGTTAGAAATGCAGGGTGTTCTATGAGGCAAGGTAGGCATAGGATTTAACACTTTAGGTTTAATGGTGTGAGGTGTTTAAGATTGATGAGGAGCTGAGAAGGGCATGTGACAAGTATGGATCCTTCTCAAACAATAGAAAACATGAAATATTGAATGATTTCCCAAGGCAGCACACTGAATACAATTGATTCTACATATCAAACTTGATAACATTCAATAAGAAGCAATGAAATGAATGATGACATACATAAAACATGTAAAAAAATGATTACAAAAGAAGAAACTGTGCTAAAAATCCATACCACAGGGACCCCATAAAAATAGCTGCAAATCTTATTAATCTCCTTGCCAAACTGCTTACAATGATGTACAATCAAGCTCTAAGCATCAAAACTGAGTCCAACCCACACAATGATTGAGAAAATACATAACATAGGCTTCAAAACAACAAATCCTAGCCTCATGGGTCGAATCCATGAGAGGAGGAATCATTTGCACAAAAATTTGAGCAGACAGCTGAAGACTAGGATGCTAAAACTGAAACATTCCTAGTATGAAGCAAATTGATTCATTCATATCATTTAAGCTTTTCATCTAATGTATCTACCCTAGGTAACATAAATACACTTTAATTACATCATGATTTTACATTACATTAGTGAAAAACCAAAATCTCCGAGGTGAAAAGAAATTTCTGGAAGAAATAGTGAAAAAAATAGGCGCAGTGCCTTAAGGAAACACACAACGCCTCTCTTGGACAAACGCGCAACGCCTTAAGGAAGCACATAATGCCAACTTCAAATCAACTTTTTGGTGCCTTGCTGATTTCCAAATTGGGCATGGGATAGTGTGTTGGAAATCTTGTCGAGTCTACTTTCCCGAACATCTTGAATTTTTCAATTTGGAGCTCATTGGCCTTGTCAAAAGCCCAATCTCCCAAGAGTGGTCAAAATGTGAAGAATGAGGCTTCCAAACTGTAGAGTGCTGTTTCCATAAACTTTTGGAGGTCTTACTCAACTCAAAATTGAGCTCATGATAGCTCAATGGAAATATATCTGTGTCTATTTATCATTTGACTAATCAAGAAAGTCATTTGGTCACTCTAGGTAGGAGAAATATTGATTTTTCCGAGGTCACTCCAGAAGTGCCGCAACTCTCCTGATGCGAATGATGTTTTGGACATTTTTCCCAAACCATGAGACCTATGTAAAAAATGAAGGAGTTTTTTATTTTTGAGTCTATGATGGTCAAAAACCTCTCACTTTTGTCAAATTCATCTTTTGTTGCTCAAAAACATCATTTGAATAAAACCTATCCCGCTATGTGGAACAGGGGATTTGTAGAAATAAAGGGAAATGAAGGGGATGAGGGACTTTAAATTCATGAGAGAATTTTGGGAAGTAGGGAGGGATGTTAGGAAGAAGGGAAAAGTGGAATTTCAAGGATTTAGTGAGGGGAAGGTGTCCAAAAGGGAAAAACACATGCCTAACCTAAAAAAGTGTCAAATTATAGCAATAGGCTAGAATTTGTGGGAAAATGATGAATTTAAAGGATGTCAGTGATGGAAAGTGTTTAAGAAGGTATTTTAAGGGTAGGGGAAGGTGTATGAGCATCATGATACAAGTTTTGTTGATGATTTGACCATCCAAGGAAAATTACCTTCAAAACCCTAAGAGAGGGAAATGAACCTTACCTAAGCACAACTGAAGCACAAACAAGGTGTAAAATGACCCATTGGAACTTGAAATAATGATGACAACTCTTTGAATGATGGTACACTGAGCTAAATGGTGACATGGACCAATATTTGGAAAACTTTGGAAGGAGTGAAAACAATCCTAGACCTAATACCTAGTGACCAAATTTTACTTGAAGACTCACTGAAATGACAAAATTTGACCTTGAAACCCTAAGGCCACTGAGCATGTTTGATCACTGGTGGAAGGTTGCAAAGACTAACTCTAACTTTGGCTCCATTGGGGATGGTAGCTTCTTGGAGGTGCCAAGAACACCGTAGACCAAGTAGCCTTATCCATTGGGCATGGAGTAAGAAAAAATCAATCTAAAATACATGACTGAATACTGATGACTCAAAGACACAAACTAACTTGAAATTGACTGAAAAAAAGACTCAAGACTTAATTAGTTGAAACAAGTACTTACAAAACTTATTAATGGCAGCAAACCATCGAGATTTGAGGGCTTCAAATACTGATGACAACCACCTACCTGCCAAAGAAATATGTACAATCATGTGAAGTGAACCTCCCAACGTAACCTATCCAGTAGATGGTTTCTCATTGAAATTCTGCTCTCACTTTCCTCAAGCAGGTAGAATGATATACATGTAGGCAACTCACAAAAACAACTGAAACCAAGGCTTATTCTAACGAACCAGGGAACATTCATCTTCTCTAATGATTGCAGAAGAATGTTGAAGGGATCTTGAAAATCCTGAAGCACTAGCTTGTCTTGAGATCCAGTAGAAAAAATACAAGTACTCCCTTGATTTTGATCTGAAAGAACTATTGGTTGCTGATTGATAGGAAGGCATAGAGAAGTATAAGGTTTTTCTATCTGAGTGTTGGCTATAAATTCCTCCAACATGAGAAATTCCGACTTGATTTCTGGCATATTGTCTCTCTCAGGCTCATACTCCTCAATTTCATAGTCTAAGTCATTCTTAAACAAAAAAAATTCTTCAATATTATCAAACATGACAACCCTATCATCTTCATGAAAGAAAACAATATCCTTTCGCTGATCTATAAATCTAATTTCAAGACTATCCTCATTTTCAAAAGTGGAAGAAGCTTCACTAACACCTTCTTGACGATGTGAACATTGCAAACCTTCATTAGCTTGGGCTGTAACATGACCTTTCAGGAGTTGATCTATCTCATCTTTAGACAGAGGAGATAGTAATTTTGTTTTCTTATGCTAAAACAATAATTTTCTTCTTGAAATAACAATTCAAAACATGAAATATGAGAAGAAAAACCTGAATTATAGTCCTCAATTCCTTGGTCTTCTGAAATTTGAATACAATGTTGATCACCTTCATATGACATGGCAACCAGATTGTCATGTTTGTTGTCGCACTCATCAGTCAAACGAGGGAAAACTTTAGATAGTTCTTGAAACTCAAAACTAACACTTCTATCTTTTACCACTGAGTTATCGAAAGAAGATTTTTCACTTACTTGAACAAAGATCTCATCTTGTTTTTCATAAAAGGACTGGATTACCTCCTCGTGAAGGCTTTGATCTAATGAAATGAGAAAACTTGGGTCAATAACTTTGTCTTCTTCATTCCAGATGTTCTCAACAACAAATCTCTCCTTCATGGGATTCAGAACAAGGTACTCTTCATCATCACGATATGAATCTAGATTTGAAATAGCCAACTTGACTTTATCACAATCTAAAATTGAAACTTGATTTCCTTGCATATTGTCTTCTGCTATGAGCAGATATGTAATCAGACCTTGTCCTCCATCATTTTCAATTGTACTAAGATCTTGAACTTGTTGCAAATTTTCCTGAGCATCTTGATAAGTATGCTCTAAGCTCTCTTTATGCTATTGAAAAGGATTTTCATACAGGGCTTCCATGATCTCATCGTCCATGAAGTCATCATCTTCATAAACTTTCTCTAAATTTTCAATAAAACTATAAACATGTTTACAATAGTTCTGAACTAATATTAAGGATGGAAAATATTCGTTATACCTTTCAAAGAACATGGTATGAAAATCCTTTAAACAGTAAATACAAGCAGGCGGCAAACTTTCATACCAAGATCGAGCTTCACCTTCCAGAGTGGCCATGAATATCTTCATCAAGCAGTCTTCAGGAAAATCAATCTTCAACTTGCGAATATGCATGTGAAATCTAACCAGATGCAAGGGAACATCATTCCTATCATTATCTTTAAACATAGGCAAATTCCTTGGCCAATCTACCATAGGAATTTTATTTGGGAAACCTGGAATGTGATCTCGGCTCATGGGAGCATACCTTCGAGCTAGAGAATCCATTTTGATAACAATGAATTCACGAAAAAATTCTTCTGGCTACTAGTTCTTGAAGAGTGGAGTTGCCATAAAAATTCTAAACCTTGGGATTTTTTGACACTGGAGTCACCAGGTGAATGATTTTAGCCTTTGCATGCATCTGACTGATGTGCACCATAAACATTCAGTATTGAAATTTTCTGATTTTGCCGAGGAACATAAAACTACATTCCCTGGTATGCTCGCCACTATGTTATCCCCTAGATTGAACTCAGGCTGAAGGGAGGCAATCCTAGGGTAACCATAAACCAAGCTTAGCCTAGTAGTTAGCTCTACTGGGTTGGGAGAGGGATCTCTCCTTAAGGATCTCAGTCAATATGAATGGATCAGGTAAAGGATTTTAGGCTAGGTATAGTAGCTCGAAGGTTTTGATTGAATTTTGTTGGTGTTTTGTTGTATGAGGAGAAGTTGGGTAGCTTAGGTCTAGGAAATTAGGTCAGAAATGCTGGGTGTTCTATGGGGCAAGGTAGGCACATGCTTTAACACTTTAGGCTTAATGGTGTGAGGTGTTTAAGACTAATGAGGAGCTGAGAAGGGCATGTGACAATTATGGATCCTTCTCAAACATTAGAAAACATGAAACACTGAATGATTTCCCAAGGCAGAGCACTGAATACAATGGATTCTACCTATCAAAATTGATAACATTCAATAAGAAGCAATGAAATGAATGATGGCATACATAAAACATGTAAACAACTGATTAAAAAAGAAGAAACTGTGCTAAAACTCCATACCACAGGGATCCCATAAAAATAGCTGCAAATCTTATTAATCTCCTTGCCAAACTGCTTACAATGATGTACAATCAAATCTAAGCATCCAAACTGAGTCCAACCCACACAATGACTAAGAAAATACATAAGATAGGCTTAAAAACAAGAAATTGTAGCCTCAGGGGTCAAATCCATGAGAGGAGGAATCAATTGAACAAAAAATTGAGCACACAACAAAAGACTAGGATGCTGAAACTGAAACATTCCTAGTATGAAGTAAACTGATTCATTAATCTCATTTAAGCTTTTCATCTAATGTATCTACCCTAGGTAACATAAATACACCTTAATTACATCATGATTTTACATTACATTAGTGAAAAACCAAAATCCCTGAGGTGAAAATCAATTTCTAAAAGAAACAGTGAAAAAAATAGGCAGCCTGTCAAGTGCGCAACGCCTTAAGGAAACGCGTAGTGCCTCTCCTGGAAAAATGTGCATCGCCTTAAGGAAATGGACAATGCCAACTTAAAATCAATTTTTAGGTGCCTTTCCGATGTCAAAATTAGGCATGGTATAGCTCGTTGGAAATCTTGTCGAGTTTACTTTCCAGAAGAATTTTTCAATTTGGACCTCATTTTCCTTGTCAAAAGCCCAATCTCCTAGGACTGGTCAAAATGTGTAGAATGAGGCTGCCAAAATGCAGAGTGATGTTTCAGTCAACTTTTGGAGGTCTTTCGCAACTCCAAATTGAGCTCATGATAGCTCAATGGAAATATCTCTATGTCTAGTTATCATTTGATGCATCAAGAAAGTCATCTGGTCACTCCAGCTAGGAGAAATATTGATTTTTCCAAGGTCACTCCAGAAGTGCAGCAACTCTCCTGAGGCAAATGATGTTTTGGAAAATTTTCCCAAACCATGAGACCTGTGTAAAACATGAAGGAGTTTTTTCTTCTTAATTATATGATGGACAAAAACCTCTCTCACTTCTGTCAAATTCATCTTTTCTTGCTCGGAAACATAATTTGAATAAACCTTATCCCGATGTGTGGAAAAGGGGATTTGTAGAAATAAAGGGAAATAAAGGGGATGAGGGACTTATAAATTCATGAGATAATTTTGGGAAGTAGGGAGGGATGTTAGGAAGTAGGGGAAAGTGGAATTTCAAGGATTTAGTGAGGGGAAGGGGTCCAAAAGGGCAAAACACAGGCCTAACCTAGAAAAGTGTTAAATTATAGCAATAGGCTAGGGTTTGTGGGAAAATGATGAATTTAAGGGATATCAGTGATGTGAAGTACTTAAGAAGATATCTTAAGGGTAGGGGAAGGTGTATGAGCATCATGATACAAGTTTTGTTTATGATTTGACCATCTAAGGAAAATTACCTTCAAAACCCTAGGAGAGGGAAATGAGCCTTACCTAAGCACAACTGAAGCATAAACAAGGTGTAATGACCCATTGGAACTTGAAATAATGATGAAAGTGCTTTGAATGATGGTACACTTAGTAGAATGGTGACATGGACCAATATTTGGAAAACTTTGGAAGGAGTGAAAACAATCCTAGACCTAATACCTAGTGACCAAATTTTACTTGAAGACTCACTGAAATGAAAAAATTTGACTTTGACACCCTAAGACCACTGAGTATGTTTGATCATTGGTAGAAGGATGCAAAGACTGACTCTAACACCTTGAAAATCTCTGGCATGCATTGTCACACCCTTGTACATCTTGGCATGCCTTAGGACTTGACACATCTTAGCTTATTTGAATTGTCTTCATACTATCTGGCAAATGTTAGAATGACCTAGCATTCCCTAACACACCTTGGTAGTCATGAACTCACTACTAGCATTACATTTTCCATGACTTGGGAACCTCACATTCACTAGAACACTTTGGCGCTCCCTAGTTGTCATGCCCTCTGTTATCCTCCACAATGTCCAAGGCTGATGAGGAGATCAACGAAGGTAACCACAAACCAACTTTTAGTTTGGTAGCTAGCCGTAACAAACCAGAGAGGAATCTCTCTACAAAATCACAGCCAAAAGATGATTAGAATGTAAAGGAGTTTAGGCTAGATAGCTAGGCTCAGGCGGGTTTTGGAAAATTTAGGGTTTTGATGCTGGATAAGGGAGAAAAACCAGGTAGCTAGGTCAGAGGATCAAAGGGTTACAACAACAAATATATAAAGGAGCAAGGTAGCATTAATTTTGTGATGGATTATAGGGTTTTTCAGTGTATTTTCTTGTTTAGAAGAAGCAAAAGGTCTTAATGAGCATGAAACATGAATGCATTAAGCAAGAAAGAAAGTAACACATGAATGATTTTTCCTTCAAAACAAAGCTTTATGCAAATATTTCTGTTTATAAACTACAAGAAAAACCATTGAAGGATTGATGAATGGAAAGAGAAGATGAATATGTTTTATATAAAGCTATAACAGAGAAAAAAAAATCACAAACTTACTACACATGAATTCCAAGATAATAGTGGCAAACTGTGTCCTTTGATTTCCAGAAAATGTCCAAGTACAAGCTATACAATAGTTCTCTCCTTTGAAATCCAACCCATTTTATCACTGAGAAACTGATACATAAAGACCAAAAAACATCTCCCCAGTCTTAGAGATCGAATCCATGCCTCTAGGAACTGTTCCATGAGCTGTTCTAACCAAACCCTAATGTCAAGAGAAGTTAAAAACAAATTCTACAATTAACTTTGACTCCAACCTCTCTCATAAATGAGGTCAAATTTACATAAAAACAAATTACAAAGACTAACCACCCATTATTTACATTTACTTTTACCCCTCACATTCATATACTTCACCCTTTTGACTTTTACCAAAGTCAAACTAGGAATTATAAAAAATTACACAGTGAAAATTTTACAAAAATCTCAGAAATTTCGAAGTGCACAACGAGTTGTTGGAGGCCATTCTTGAGTGCCTTTCTGAAGTCAAAATATAGATCTGAAGCTTATTCTAGACATATGGGAGAGTTTATATTTATTTCGAGTATTTTTTCACTCAAACGGACCCATTTTGGGCTGAGATATAGCCATTCTCCCAAGGTGTCTCTAGGTGCGCAGCGAAATGGAAAAAGAGGGTTAGAAAGGTGATTTTTGGCCTCTTTTTTTTGCAAATCTCTCAAAACTAAGCCCCAGGCCAGGAAAGCGGGAAAATTGGTTTTGAGAGGGGGTCATAATATTTCCAAAAATTCTGATTTTCCATCATTTGGAGCCTTGAGGAAGAAGCGCAACGTGAGCTCGTTGCGCTCCTAGACAAAAAATTGCCAAAAAATCGCAAGTTTGCACCAATCTGCACCAAAACACAAAATTTTCTCCTAATCCCCTCAATTTTTTTTCCAGAGATGCTTGATGAGGTATGTTATGCAATCATGGATGCATCATCAATAAAATCTAACTTACCCTTCTCCTCCTGGTTGATTAGGGTTTCCTTAAATTTTTCCTTCAACTACTTGATTTTGACCTTGGAAACCTAATTCCTTGTGTAATAATGGATGACCATTTTCTTTTATAGCTTGTTATCCCTCTTGGCCCTTTCAAGGAGCTTCTTAAGGTGGAAATTTACTTTTCCAAGCCAAAAATCCCTATCCTCATTTATTTCCAAGGCAATCCTATCTTCGAAGGTCAATTCTTCCGTTGGTGGCTTTTGTTTTGTTTCCCTCCGAAGTGCCTTCCTAAGACCCATTGTCCTTGGTCTCTTCCTTTCCACATGTCCTTCATGTTGCTCAGTGTCCTAATGTTCCACCACTTCCTTCTCTTGTTTCTTGGCTTTGAATTTCTCTTTCTCCATGACTAGCTGCTTTTCCTTAAGTTGATTATTTTCTTGCTCAAGGAATGAAATGATGAATTTGGCCCTCTCCAAATTGTCCTTGAGCTCCATGATACGAGAATCCTTCTCTTTGATGATTTTTTGTAGGGTTTAATGCTCATCATGTGCCTCCAAGTCAACTAGGTCAAATTCATGGTCAATGGGCTTCTCATCATGCAAAGAAGCCTCATGATCTGATGGTGATCCTTGTTTTGTTGATGTAGTAGGCTTGGCCCCTTCCTCAATTTGAGGAGAAAAAAAAAGCCTTCTACCTCTCTGATATATCTTTGTCACCTTAGGCCTAGGATCCTTTGAAACCTCATCATGTTTGCTTGATGACCCCACCTCCATGGGATGTACTAACATGGTTTGGTGCTGGCTTGGTGAAGTGGTTATATGTGTTTTCAAGGCTACCTCAATGAAGGTGTCCCATGTCATGTTATTCTTTGTCAAATGATGAAGTAATATAACCTTTATTTGGCTATGGTGAAAGAGACTCGGATAATGCACTTTTCCTTTCAATTGCACCCTTTCAGACATTTTGGTTAGGCTCCTATACAAGTAGCTAGACAAATTTAGAGACTTGGCAGCTGTAAAGTGCATGAGAAGTCTTATGTGGTATTGATATAGTCTGGAAAATGTGCCCTCACATGTGAATAATTTCGTGACAACCTTTGTCAATGGTGCATACCTCTCCAACAGGTATCTGAATGGGAAAACATGTGAGCAAGCTCCTTTGTATTGTGATTTCAAGTAGGTTTTGTACTCTTCTAGGTCTAGGTTCATGCCTTTGAACCAGTTTTCACCACGGTTTAGTATGCCTGTAGCTTGAGAGATGGAATTCACTGAAAGCATTAAATCAGTCCCTGTAATGGTGATCTTGTCTTCCTTCAAGGCGAGGGAAAATATACTTGTGAGATGCTCATGCTAACCTACTTCCCGCACTCTTTGACAAAACCCTAAACAATTGACATCTTCAAAGCATTTCATGACAAATGGGGAGGATGTGATTTCATTGCAATTAGAGGGCTTAAACCTTAGTATCTTTCCCCCCTTTTTGTACTTTCTCTTCTCTGATGGTGATGAGTTAGGTTCCATACTTCAAACCCTAGGCAAAAGGCAAGAAAAAACAGTGAAATTTGTTGTTGTCAGGGAATGAGGTGGTATGATGGACTTAGGAGTTGCCTAAATTTGTAAGGAAATTTAGGAGGGTAGGGGATGATTTCAGTGAGTAGGGGAAAAAGGAATTTTGGGAAATTAGTGAGGGGAGGGGGTGGAAAAGGCCCAAACAAAGGCCTATCCTAGAAAGAGATAGGGTAGATTAGGGCTTAAAGGAAAATAATAGAAAATGAGGGGATAAGGCTTTGTGATGGATGGAAATGGTTTATTAGCTGCAAATAGAGGTGTAGGGACAAGGAATATAGGGTTTAGGGTAGCAACTCATCATTTGAGGATCAAAATGATGAAAATCATGTAAACCCTAGAAGTAGAAGTATTTGATCATTTTCTTGACATATGAGGCAAAGAATGACATGAAAATGATTAAACTTGTTATAGAGGCTGGAGGATGAAATGACTGAAGAAGAGCTTTGAAAAATTAATTTTGGTGGTCAAACAACAATTTTGGACAACTCTGCCTCGTGCACATCGAAGGCTTCCTGTGTGTAGTGTGTTGCCCAGGTGCGCAACGAAGGCTCTCTATGCATAGCAAGAGTCAATTTTTGCCAGTGAGGACTATGGAATCACAATTTTTTGCAAAGGAGAGGGGGGAGCTCGATGTTAGGATGGTAGACAAGTCTTAATGAGTGTGAATGAGCTCCTCCACATGCTTTTAAAATTTTCTTTTGGTGTCTAAGAGATTAATGAGGTAGGATGGTCCATGTCACCAATTCACTTTCTTTTTTAGTTTGTATCCTTAGGACCTCTTCTTGTAACTTTAGAACCTTAGGAACATTATTACATCTAAAAACATAAATTACATTTGAAATAAATTGTTATTAAATAAATTTACCTATTGCTACTCCTCATTTTTTGGATTTATACATGAAATGATTGATTTTCTGACCTTAACCCTAATTACCTAATGGTGACACTGAGCTGAATGGAGACCATGATGATGTGACTCAAGTGATATTAATGATGTTTTCATGATGGTAGACTCAACTGAGTGATGAAAGTCACCGGCATATGAAATTTTTGAGAGAGTGGAAATAACCCTATACACACTAGCTAGTGACCAAATTTTTATTTGAATACTCACTAAAATGACAAAAAAATGACTTTACACCCTAACAACATCTTGTAAGAGCATATTTTATCACTGGTGATAGGATGAACTAACTGACGCTAACACCCTCATAGACAACCTTACTTTTTTTGCGACTTGGGAGCCCAACCAACTCATTAGAAAAACAATATTGTGCCCAACCCAAAGTCTCCCTTTCTCTGAAATTGCTTTGTCCATCCCTTATCACAACCATAGGATTGCCTCTTGCAAGTCCTATTCTGAATTTCTCCTAAAACACTTCATCCTTGGGACACCTAGAATTCGCTGACACTCCTTGGAACATGCTCTTATTTGTTCATTTCCAAGCATTTTGACCTAGTTCTCCCTTTTGTTCCCCTAACTCTCCCTAACACTCCTCACCACCCATAACACTGTCTTCCATGTGTTAGCACACCTTTTGATTCCTTGTCATGCCCTGACACTCCTTAGTTGTCATGTCCTCACAACTACCCATACTTTTTTTTAGACTTAGCCAGAACCCAACTAAGTCCAGCCTCGACTACACCAACTTAACCAAGTTATAGTTACTACAACTAGACTATGCCTTGTTCACCAAAGAACTATCTATAACACATCTTAGGCTACTCATGTCCAATCTCAACTCATCCCACTTGACACATTACCAATTAAAGGCTCACGTCCAACCATGGCCATAAAACAACTAAGAAACACAACTTACATCTTGACATGCCATAACACATGGCATGTCTAATAATCCCTTATCCCTATGTGGTGTGTGTTAGCATCCCCTACATTTCTTGGCATGCTTTTCACTCCCTAGCACGTCCTAACACTCTTTGAAATGCCCTGCCACTCTAGCATTCCTTGGAACTTCCTAGCATATAACCTTGTCACTCCCTCCTTAGAACAATTGACTCATTGACACTCCCTATAACACGCTCTTATCTCTTCATTTCCATGCATTTTGAACTAGTTCTCCCTTGTGTTTCTATGGCACTCACTAACATTCCTTGGCACGCATTGACACACCCTAGCACATGGAACATATTCGTATGTTGCCTTTGCACTCTAGCATTCCTTGGAACTACCTAACATATCTTGTCGCGCCCTCCTTACCACACCTAAAACTCACTAACACTCCCTCTCACACACCTTCACTAGTAGAGAATGAGAAATTAGCGACTAGGTGACTAAAAAAGTTAGTCACCACAAATTTTCCAAGTGAAATACTACCAAAATGATAAATCTTAAGTGACCCAACTAAAAACGACTAACATAAATGACCAATTTAGTCTCAGGTTTAAATATACAACTAACTAATAAGTAATACAACTAAAAATGACTAACGTGAATGACTAATTTAGTCTAGGAACAAAAATACAACTACATAAAATTACTATAATAATATGAATCACTCTTTTATCCTAGTAATTTTAATGCGAATCAATAGCCTTATTTTACACACACCCACCCCCGGCCCCCTTCCCCATCCCCAAATTGTTACATAAGGAATAAGGTATGAAAAATCAAGCTATTTTAACAATATCCCAACTGGGATTCCCTTCTTTCTCCTAACCTTATTCTATATAGGAGCCTACCTCTCTCTGCCTTTCACATTAATGGGTGAATTATTGCCATTATCGGAATGAACTTTGAAGATTATGTATATATATAATATATTCTAAAATTCAACTCCCAAGAAAGTCCCCAAAGTATTAGGTATGCTTATATAATAATATATAGTCTATATCAATGACCTAAGTACCTTTGGGGCCTTCCTTGGAGTTGAATTTTATGTTGGATTTAGCAAAATTCACTAGTACATATGGGTGGAAAATCCGATGTTGTACTGTGATAGTTTGGTTCTGTTTTTGGATTTTATTTGCAATTTACCTAATGTCCCACAAACATTCAATTATCAAATAAACTTAATAATACATATAACACTTTATAAATCACTATTTAAAACATGAATTTAATTCATTTACATTTACACCACTACCCATTTTTTCTTGATCCTCATGTAATTTATGAGCTTAATGATCCAAATATTCAAAGTCCCTAACAAAAATCCAACAATCAAAGAGCAAGCACTAGCCGGAAAAAAGTGTTGTCAACCATCAGTCATGGGAACCATCGACTCAACACTAGAAAAGGCACTGCAAATTCAGTTACCATAGGGTGAATGCTACTTTCCCCTTGAAATTTTCAACAAAATTTGCTAGTCCAAAAGTGTCCTTCAAGTATGTGTGAAGTCTAAGGTTTTCACATTGTAGCCTTTAAATTATTGAACACTCGGAAGCCTAGTTGAAAATTTTGGTGGGATTTCAATTTTTTGTGTGTTCAATCTTAGGAAAAATCAAACCAATTAAATTTAATACACCTAATGATGAAATGATTCGCTTTTCGATTTTAGTAAACTAAAGGACACAAGCTCAGGAAATTCCATATTTTTATTAGGGTTTAAATTATATATGTTTTTTACTATTCACGACAAGTTGAAATTGGTGCTCCATAATTGGAAGATCAAACCCAATTCTTTGATTTGATTTTCTTATAAAATTTTGTCTTATATGAGAGGTATTCCTTGATCCCCATAGTATGTGTGGTTGTGACTGAAAGCAATTGTGTGTACATTGTATGATATTCCAATGATATTCAAAAATTATGAAATTAATTATGTAAATGATTTATTAGCATGTTTACATCTATTGTCTATTTCTCCATGACTATAAACTTGTCCTATCTATAAGCATACACATGTCTAGATATGGGATGTTGGTTTCTTTATTAAGTTTGCGTTTTCTTATCATGATGGTGTATTTTTCTAGAGGCATAATTGAATGAAGTTGATTCTCAGCAATAACTTTCATGACACTTCATACATGGTAATTTGGTTGGTTCCATTTCAAGGCCTTAATTTAATCATTAATAGAATTTTGATTTTCGTATTTCTTGCATTTCTCCATTGAGAACGACACTTCTATTGATTGAAAATGTTTCCTATGCACACCATCAATATCTCTCCCTTTTTCTTTGACAGACACAAAGACAATCACAAACTAATGCCAAGGGGGAAACCTAGTATATAATATGCTAGGTCACCAATTTGTTGGGTCATTAAAAAAACAAAGCTAGGCCAACATTGGTAGTCAAGGGAACAAAAATTGGAAAAGCGAGGTTTAGTTTGAGAGTCCAAATTTACAGAAAAACACTTCCAAATTAAATCCTTTGTTGATAGGTCATAGTCTTAAAATAGACATATAATTTAAATGATTTATGGGAGCCTAGGGTCTCTCCATATTTTGTGTCTACCATCATGCCTTGTCATAATGAATTTGACAATATTCACCCCTTAACCACTTTTTTCATATTTCCTCTCCAATTGGGAGAAACTAGCTATCCTATTTCTTCTTGGATATTGAGGGTGGGGCACTTTTCTACTGGAAGTGCAAGTATATAACCCCCAACAATTTGGACATTGTTTGCATGTGGATATATATGAAGAATACACAAGTGGATTACTTCTTTTTAAATTAATAGTTGAAATCTAATAGTGAGGCCACATAAAGATCAAATTATGGCTATGATTCTATATGTAGTAGAGGATATCCACTCTCAATAGCTGTCATGTAGTGTGAAATGGTGATAGACCATTGCGTTGTAATTCCTTGATGTTTGACAACCAATCTAAGTGGGATTCTAGGAGGGGTTTGGCCGAAGCATTGAGTCAAGTCCACGAAAACAACTAAGTTGAAGAATGAAAAGAGATGTAGAGCCAACTATTCCTTCTGATAGATTCTATAATATGGGATCACCTGTATCTGTTAGAGAGATCTTGATATAAAATGGAAAAATCTAAGAAGGCCTTTTTGAACTCCAGGGAAATTTTCCACAAATAGTTGAATTATGATAGCCATCTCTGACAAGAACCACACATTCCCAGATTTTGTACAATTTTCCCATTATCTAAGGACCCTTAAACTACTATAAAGGTAAGCGATAGAGACATAGGATAGGTGTGGAGAAATTCTATATCCAATCTCTCTCACTACTCTCATAAATATTCATTGCTATCTCGGCAAGTGTATAACGAGGTAATAGGTCAAAAACTTTATGATGTAGTTTTGAGATTAAAATATTTCTCAAGCTTTTCTAATTGAAGGAACCCATGCATCTGGTAATCATATACATTGGTTAAAGGCACTTTTTACTGAGTCTATTGGTATTAGACTAAGGATCCCTGACAAAATACATATTATTAAGATAAAAAAAATGATGCACCATATAGACAACTTGTTTGAAAGATATCTTGTGGTAGACATATTCCATCACAAAAGAAAGGTTTTCATTCATGTGACACATCTAGGGAGTGCCTTTGGCTATTTTAGGTTGTAGAAGATTTTTTTAGCTTTTGTTTCCTTGGATGATCTTGAGAATCCATATAGTAGAAAAGGCCACACCTTACTTGGAAACATCAGTGAATCCAACTTCCTCATTCTTGCTAAGGCAACAAAAGTCCCATTTCAGTCTAGTAAGGCCCATTTTTTCCTCTCTAGATGTTGATAAGAACTTATAAGGTTATGAAAAAAATTGTCAACAAACTATGTCTTTTGGAAGGGAATTGGAAAAAGGAATAAAGTGTAGTGAAATTATCTTGATGAGCCACATATTGGTCATCCTCAAAGTTGAAACTCAACCATCAATAGACATCATGTATCATATCGGTGCCATAGGGAAACCTTTTCCTAATGGATCTTAAAAGACTAGAAGGGTTTAGAGGTGGATTTTAAGGATAAATTTAATTTTCCTCGAAAGGTATTTATCTCGGATTTTCAAATACATATGGAGGTCAGTTTACGATCACTTCATTTAGGTATGAGCTTAATATTTTATATATTACCAATTGATCATGATGTCAAGTAAATTGCATATTATAACTTCTTTTAAACTTTAAGAAAGACATACCCAAAGAATTCCCAATTGGTTTTGTAGTATTCATGTGGAAGCGCATCTATTCTTGGAGTTTTACTATCAACCATGTTATTTAGGGTCATGTTAAATTCCTCTAGTGAGATGTTCAACTCACAGACCTCTCTATCCATGTGAGAAAATTTGGATTGGACAACTTGTAAAATTTGAATCAAGGCCTCTTCATTAGACTTCTTATTGAAGTGTTGGATGTGATATCAGTTTGTGGTAGGGTACAAGCTTTTGAAAAATCTCTTTATTCCTAATGAGCCTGCATTTCTTACTCTGAATAGCTTTGATTTCTTCAAACTCCTGTTGTTATTGAAGATCTTGGAAAAAGAGTTTCGTGCATTTATCCTTGTCTATGAGTCCTATGGTGTTTTTCCCTAATTTGTACACCTTTGTACGCTTAGCATTTCTCAGGACATGCCTCGATCATGGTGCTTGTTTTTCATTTCAAGATAAAATGGTTTTTTTTTTTTTTTTAAAGTCAATCCAACAAAGGGGTCGGCATTATTAGGAGTGATATTATTCAAATTATTACACATATTAAGAAAATTATTAGTTTTATTATTATTATTATTATTGTTAGGGGTATTATTAAAAAAATTATTATAATGAGAAGTTTATCATTAATTAAATTATAATTAGTAAGAAAGTTATAATTAGAAAGGATATTATTAAAGTCGGATAAATGAAGGGGAGAGGAAAATATTAGAGACTTAAGGGAACACTATTAATATTATAGAGGGAGGAGATACTGTTCTAATCAATAATATTTTTAAAGGTATTTTTAGTAAAATTTTTATTATTGATGAAAGAATAAGGATTGGGCGGGAGAATATTAGAATCAGCGAGTGAGGATGAAGGAGATTTTAGGCGGGATGAGGAATACAAAGGATATTTTAGGTGGGATGAGGAATGTGAAAATTTTCATATTCCAATGGTGGAGGAAGACCGGTTAGAGAGGAAATCGTTCGGGGAGGTATCAATAGCAGTAGGAGGGTTGAGCAGTAGGAAGAGGATTGACCAGGTGAGGGGTTGAGGATTGATGAAAACCAAAAAGATTGACTAAAAGGATGGCCTACGCAGAGGCCTTCTTCGATCAGTTTTACTGTCACTACTTTTCTTCAGTCAGGTTTTCGATTAGTTTTCGATCAATATGGTGAAGGTCGTGGCATGAAACAATTACCATTTGGTTTTGTCAATTAGAATATGAGAAGTTGAGATCATAATTGGTTGGGGATCACTTATATCGACTTGTTACAAGCCCTTGATTCAGGGGTACACATGAAATATTTGGGACAAGGTACCAAATGGTGAGTGACACAATCTGCAGTTTCCTTTTCTCTCTTTGCTTATTATATATGGGATTCGAAGTAGGTGGTATTGAGTCGATCTCTAATATCTCTAGGTTTGCATTATATTTTTTCGTCTAAATCATATAAATTTTGAACATTCTTGCCATGGCTAAAACAACATTCTCATTGTAAAATTCTTTACCCTATGTTTTTAAAGCAAAAGCATCTCATTACATTCAAGACATTGTCTATTTTTATTGAACATCCCAGCTTCAGTCTCTGCTGTAATTTATGTTTACAAATTGCATAATGGGATGAAAAGCATCGAATACGGTAGGATTAGCATAGCATACCACACACTTTTCTCATTTAAGTTGGAATGGGAATCTATCCACCACAAGACACTCATCTTATTGCCAAAACTGTGAGGCTATTATTGAAAAATAAATACTAGACTAAACTTATGAAACAAAACAATTATAAAAAATACTAGATTAAACTTATGGAACATAACAGGGATCAAATAGTGTAGGTAATACAAGTTCCAGGTAGGGATCAAAAACCCAATCCCATAATTTAGGAATATTAGCACCTGAGCATGCAAACTGTTATCTCAAAATCTGACCATGGAAGGCTGCAGACCAGGAAGACCTTAAGTAACTATTTCAAACCTACTTTAGGCTAAGGCTTAGCCTCCTCAACCTGAGAGGGCTCTCTCAAAGGATTAATGATCTTTGATTATGATATGGATAGATGGCTAACTCTATGGTTTGTGATTTTATATGTTTGTAGATTGGAAGATGGAGACTTGCTACCATTGGGCTATGGAGTCAGTGATAGAGATAAGGATAACAAATAACTCTTCTTATAAAACTGAGGCTTGTATATACTTCAATGAAATAGTGACACATTCAAGAAAGTCTCAATAACTTGAAGTTCATAGGAGTCAGAGCATGTGGGCATGAATTCTGAGTAATGATACATCAAGGTATTCAAAAGGAAAGAATTTAAAGCGATATATCATAGTTTAATACCTAAAGGAAGCCAAAGCATGAGTAACCATGAATTCTGAGTAATAAGTATTAAAACATTGCAGAAAAACATCCAAAGTTAGGAGCCAAGAACTCAATTCACCATAGTTTAACACTTAAAGGAAGTCAGAGCATGTTCCTCCATGAATTCTGAGTAATAAGCATTAAGAATATGGAAGTAAAGCATATCAAAGATAAAATATGAAGCTCACTGAAGTACACTAAGAATCTCAGCTTCAGAAAATTCCAACTGCTTCTGTATATATCAATCCCTGCATAGCATTTACAAAAGTAGTCTTTTTCTCAAACATTTTCCAACCATGGTTACATTTCTCTTTCTCCTATATATAGAGCTCTTTACATAACTTATATTCCTCCTCAAGCATGAGGGGAATTCGAATTCATCCTACTATGACACCTATTGATACTTAAAACTAACTATTAAATGCAAATGACACCTAACTAGCAGTCCTAGAGACCCAATTCAACTAGGAGTGTAACTCCTTATCATTATTAAAACAACCTTATCTAAGAATTTAAAGCATTCTTTGACAACTTTCATCCTCAATAAGTCGAATTTGATGAAGCCTCCCACGTGGTCATCTTACTGTTGAAGACAAACCCTAGAAATTAGGGAACATGTTTCCCTGTTTTTAGGTTTAGGATCCCTGAAAATGGCACATGGGAAAGAGCCTTTATCTCCTCATCCATGACACATTTCTTTAAACTGCAGGAGGTTTTTGTATTCCATGATGTCTAGAATAAAAACCTCTCTTGGTTTTTTAAAATACTTCTCCAGCTATCCAGAATATATCCTTGAAAAACACGTGTCAAACAGGCAAAATCCGTTATCTGAATTTTGGGTTTCAAAGAAAGCTTATTATATCCCAACTGAAAACACTTATGAAGAAAGTGAGATGTTGGGTTGTGTTATATTCTTTCCGTGACTAACCTACGTAGTGAACCGGGGGGTTAGAGGGGGGGCAGAGCCCCCCCTTCGTTGCGCCGATTGCGCAGTAGGGGGGTCACAGGGGGGCGGCAACCCCCCCTGTTCGGGGGGGTTGAGGGGG
>APFE031258617.1:453054-511823 GCA_000404065.3 Pinus taeda
CACTCAGAATTCACTGAATGTGCTCTGACTTCCTGTATACATTTATAAATTGTGTGGTCCTATATGAGTTTATGTTCTAAATGTTTAAATGCTGAATGCCCTGACTTCCATGTAAGGTTGAGTTCATTGTTATATTGAGGTGTTGTTGACTCCATAAGCCAAATGGATAGTTGTTAAATGTGTTTCCACCATTCATATTTTTAAGAGTTGTTCTATAAGAGTTAGCCATCTTATCTTTAATCAAAATCATTAATCCATTTAGAGAGAGCCCTCTCAGGTTGAGGAGGCTAAGCGGCTCTCTCTGAATGGATTAATGATTTTGATTATAGATAAGATGGCTAACTCTTGTAGAATAACTATGAAAAATATGAATGGTGGAAACACATTAACTACTATCCATTGGGCTTATGGAGTCAACAACATCTCAGTATCACAATGAACTCAACCTTACATAGAAGTCAGGGCATTCAACATTTAAACATTCAGAACATAAATTCATATAGGACCACACAGTTTATAAATGTATACAGGAAGTCAGAGCACATTTAGTGAATTCTGAGTGATTATACATCCATACCACTGCAATAATTAGGAAAAGAACAACATCACATATTCTGAACATAAAGATCCCTCATGAATCCTGAGAAGTAAAGCCAAATTTGTATTACTGAAACAGAGTTTTACATAAGCAAAATACCAGTCTTTTCATAAAATTTCCAACCCTTTGTACATTACATCTTCTTCTATATATAGAGCTCTTTACATAACTTATATTCCTCCTCAAGCATGAGGGGAATTCAAATTCATCCTACTATGACACCTATTGATACTTAAAACTAACTATTAAATGCAAATGACACCTAACTAGCAGTCCTAGAGACCCAATTCAACTAGGAGTGTAACTCCTTATCATTATTAAAACAACCTTATCTAAGAATTTAAAGCATTCTTTGACAACTTTCATCCTCAATAAGTCGAATTTGATGAAGCCTCCCACGTGGTCATCTTACTGTTGAAGACAAACCCTAGAAATTAGGGAACATGTTTCCCTGTTTTTAGGTTTAGGATCCCTGAAAATGGCACATGGGAAAGAGCCTTTATCTCCTCATCCATGACACATTTCTTTAAACTGCAGGAGGTTTTTGTATTCCATGATGTCTAGAATAAAAACCTCTCTTGGTTTTTTAAAATACTTCTCCAGCTATCCAGAATATATCCTTGAAAAACACGTGTCAAACAGGCAAAATCCGTTATCTGAATTTTGGGTTTCAAAGAAAGCTTATTATATCCCAACTGAAAACACTTATGAAGAAAGTGAGATGTTGGGTTGTGTTATATTCTTTCCGTGACTAACCTACGTAGTGAACCGGGGGGTTAGAGGGGGGGCAGAGCCCCCCCTTCGTTGCGCCGATTGCGCAGTAGGGGGGTCACAGGGGGGCGGCAACCCCCCCTGTTCGGGGGGGTTGAGGGGGGCAGGTAGCCCCCTCTATGGGGTTCGGGCAGCGCCCCTAAGGAAAAGTTTTTTTGGACCCTATATTAGGTTGGGCGAACCTACCTATGGTTTTTTCGGTCCATGGTTTTGGACGACGATGGTTTTCGGTCCATGGTATTGGATGCTTCGAGCATGTACAAATATGTATTGTAACATTGAAAGGAATATAATGAAAAATCAAGCTGGTAGTCTCGGTTTTGAGATCCAGTGGGAAATCTTTGTGTATATGTGTTTTATGTGTTATGCTCTCGCATTTTTATTTTTCGTGTGATTTAGAATTCGTATGTAGGTAATTTCTGTACGGGGTTAAAACCTACATGAGATAGGTTATTGTATCTAGCGAGTTGATGAAGAGAAACATCCTTTATAATTCCAAAATACCTTTTCATGCGACTAGACACTGATCTTGAAAAAGACTGCTAAAACCAGAAGACCAAGCTTGACTTTCAGCAGTTTTGTAGCGCAGGTTTAACCATAAATTCCTCCCACCTCAGAATGGATTTGAAGAAAACGAAAGAGGTTTTTGTAGTTCAGCATTTTAGGAAGAAAAGCCTCTTTAAGTTTACAAAATGAGTTCTCAGCTGCTTGGGAAAGCTTGTGGAAGTTAACTAGTAAAAACCGTTTTTTCTGCTAAAACAGGTTGCTTCAGGGGTTTCGTAGCGCGCTACGAAAACACTGATTTTGTAGCGCAAAATAGGATTTTTACACTATCTGCGCTATGAAAATGTGGATTTGTAGCTAGTTTCAAAATTTCTCCAAAATTATGTGAGATATGACTTCTAAAGACATGGTGAGGCTTCTAGGACATGGAATGAGGCTGTCAAACTTTATTTGAAGATGGACATGAGACTCTAACCCTATGACTTAGACTCTAAAACATAAAAATGACTTGACCATGACTTGACCATGACTGATACAAGAATTGAGAAACCATGTAAGTTTTCCAAATTGTTTATGGAAGTTTCACAGTGATAACACACACAAAAAATATTATTTATTTACACAACAAAATGTGCCATATAGTAGGGTTCCAGCAAGGGGAAAAACAATGAAGCTTAGCTAGTGTAACACCTGCAACTAGTGATAACAGTGCATCTTCTATGGTAAGGTCTGACGGGGCCTGTTGCACCATACCAATTCCAAATGTAATAAGACCTCCCAGACCGAGGTCGGTAAGGAACACGATTAGCAGCCAATTCTCCATAGCTGGTGCAGTAATGGATACTCCTCAGAAGCCTCCTGTGAGCCTTAGAATCGATTACAAACTCCTCTTCATCATCATTGCACTCACCCAGGGTTCCATCGTAGATCCAGCCCGTAGAGGGTTTGAACCTTTGCGACTCATAAGATGCAACACCGTCCAACCAGTTAGAGGTAGCTGTAATTCCTTGGCCATTCGCATCTGTATGCAGGGGATCCACCATTAAAAACACCAAGACCACCAGGAGCATCATTCTTCCCAACCGATCCATTGCAAAATCAAGAACATAGATTCAAAATTATTTACCCTATGTTATATAGTCAACCACTTTCAAAAGATGAAACAATCAAAATATAGATTTCAATGATCAAGATATTAGGCATGCACGAAAACTTTGACATGTTCAAAGAAACTCCCAAATAGTAGATTCACTAGAAAACCTTACAACAATGAATTTGACATATTTTCTTGCATCCCCAAATAGCAGTTTGATGGCGAAAGCTTACAACCCCAAACAAATCTACCTTTTTTTTTCTGTGTCCTTCCTTAAAAAAGAAGACCTAAATCCACTTTGTGTAATGTTCATCAATCTTTGATATTTTCATTTGTAGCTTTGGTTCCAATGTTCCCTGAATCAATCTTATCATAATCTGCTGAGGTATCTTTAGTGGTTGTAGCCATTGGAAAAGCTTTGGCTACAACTTCTCCAGGAGGGGGATGATCAAACTTGCAAGTTTCACCATACTTTCAAGTTCCAGATTTCATATAGAACGGGAATGTAACTCACCCTCGTGTCTTGGGAAGCCTGCAAGGGCCAAATTCATAGGTTGCTGAGAATGAGCAGTGTCAAGTTGTCTTGGGGGAGGATGGTCAAATTTATAGTTTACACCCTACTTGCAAATCTGCAATTTGATTTCTTCCACCCACGTCCTTCCTCAACGAGTAATGCCTAAGTTCGCATGCACATATTGAACTTGAACCAACTCAATCATCAGGTTTAGCTCGACTCAGTTTGGGATATGTGTAGTAAGCAACCTGTTGTATCAAATCAAAACATTATAGAATATAATCGAATTTGGGTTATGACCACTTTGTTTCTATCTTGTGTGATTACTATGGTTTTTTCTCTGATTGATAATTCGGTGGAGACTTTGCGTGTACAATTTTGCAAGAATGAATGAGAGACATCAGATGGATGCGTGACGGTGAATAAAAACGATTGTGTTTGATAATTCAGTGGAGACTCTGTGTGTCTAATTTTGCAAGAATGAATGAGAGACACCGGATGGATGCGTGGTGTTGAATAAAAACGAATGTGTTGTTGTCTTAAGGGATAAATAATAATGCATTCCGCAGTTTCTTTTGCTTGTGAACATCTAGAGAATGACCATGAAGTCTTTCTCCACTGCGTAATAATAACTTACGCGAAACTCTTCAGTCAAATCTATTATCATAATTACTATGCATTCATTCTCATTATTTGATTATTGAAATGAAGTGAAGCAGGAAACCATTTAAACCAATGCACTTGAATGATCCGTTGTAATAGTTAATACTTCCAAATATGTTTTACAACTATGTTTCTGCATTGTAATAGTTAATACTTCCAAACATGTTTTATAACTAAGTTTCTGTAGTTTCCTTTGATTTTTCTAATATTTTTGTTTAGTTTCTAGATGAGCTCCTAATATAAAAAAGATAGCATAAAAAATACATCTCTATGGCCCTAAACCATGGTCCATGCCTTACATATGGATTTTTGAACTTACGCATAGATTAAGAACTCAACTTTATGGATTAGGAATGGTACAAACGATGTTTGTGGACTAATCCATGGAATTGACTGTCAATTATATTTTCGAGGTACAATATATTCAATGTGTATATATATAAAATAAACTAGAAACCTGAAAGATGGAAGGCTAATTTGCTAGGGTTTTCACATTATCTTCTGTGTTTTTGTCATGCCCACTGTTGGGGATTTTACATATACTATAACATATATTAACCAGTTGGTGTTTGTAATTGATCACAAACTATAAAAAATCCACAATTCAATAATTGCATCACTTTCAAATAATCATCGAAGGTGATGATAACACTTATCAAATGCACATTTCACAAAGCACAAGTATCACCGTATTAGTGATAGTGATAAAAACTTTTATCTAAGAGAGGCTAAATCCCATGGAGGGCTACAAACATTCCTAGTTTGAAGACTATCTTGTCAAATTTCGGTCATTGGTTGCACAACTAAAAGGACGAGGATACACCAAATCAGCCAGTTCGTTTCCCTGATTCTATCCACGCTTAAGGTTCAATATCAGGTATTTGATTCTAATTTTTATTCTACAATCAATGCACTTAGTGATAATTTTAAAATGCCTTATTTAGAGTTATTTTGGATCAGCTTAAACTCCTCTGGTGAGATGTTCAACTCACAAACCCAACTCACAAACCTCTCTATCCAAGTCACAAAATTTGGAAGGGACAACTTGTAAACATTGATTCAAGGTCTCTTCATTAGACTTCTCATTGAAGTGCTCGATGTGATACCAGTTTGAGGTAGGCTACAAGCTTTTGAAAAATATCTTTATTCTTAATGAACCTACATTTCTTAGTCTGAAAAGCTTTGATGTCTTCAAACTGGTGCTGTTGTTGAAGATCCTGAAAAAACGAGATTGGTGCATTTATCCCTATCCCTGAGTCCTATGGAGTGTGGCCCTAATTTGTACACCTTTGGCTTTTTTACCGTTAGAATTTCCCACAACATGCCTTGATCATGGTGCTTGTTTTGCATTTCATGATATAATGGGTTTGCTTTTAAATCCAACTTAACTAAGGGTAGGTATTATTATAGTTATTATTATTAAAAATACATTTATTATTATTTTTAGGAGTGATGTTATTCAATTTATTATACATGTTAAGAGAATTATTAGTTTTCTTCTTCTTCTTCTTATTATTATTGTTGGGGGTATTATTAGAGAAATTATTATTAATAAGGGGCTTATTATTAATTAAATTATAATTAGTAAGAGAGTTATAATTGGAGAGGATATTATTAAAGTCGGATAAATCAAGGGGGTGAAAAATAGTTTGGCACTTAGGAGAACACTTTTAGGATTAGAGAGCGAGGAGATATTATTATAATCAATAATATTGTTAGGGTTAATTTTAGTTAATTTTTTTGTTAGTGATGGAAGAATAGAGATCTAGTGGGGGAATAGTAGAATCTGCAAGTGATCAGGATGAGGGGGATTTTAGGCGAGATGAGTAATGAGAAAAATTTGATAGTCGAATGGTGTAGGAATACATGTTAGAGGGGAAATTGTTTGCAGAGGTATCAACAACAGTAGGAGGACGGTTGCCAAGGAGAGGGGTTGAGGATTGACAACAATGAGAAGGATTGACTAAAAGGATGATGTGCATAGGGGATTTCTTCGATCTGTGTTACGTACACTACATTTCTTCTATCAACACCACGAGAAACCAGTGTCGAACAATGTAGTATCTATAAAAGGATAAATAAATAATGCAACTAAAAAGTTGATTTATTTGCGGATGGAAAAAATCTAACCTCGCTATGAAAATCATATTTCTTTTGAAATCTCGATGGGGTCCATGTTTTACCCTTTAATCATTGACGTGGTTTGTGTTGTTCATGGTTGTTGTTGAAGTTTTCTTACCTAGCTGGTTGCCTAGATTATATTCGACTATACCCTCGGGTTGCCTTTAGTTCTTGAGAAAGGCCAGATCACGTCATTGTCACTTGGAAGGCACAATCGACAAATTCTTCGTTTATGTTGTCAATTGTTTTAGGCTTTTAGAGTTGATTTTGGAGTTTTTAGGGTTGGTTTCGGTGTTGTGCCTAGCAAGAAAAGGCTTCTTCTATGAAAAGTTGTGTTTTTCTATGAAATAAAGTTTGCAACTCACTAGATTTACTTGCAGCCCAAAGGAATTGAACCTTCTTGTTTGACCGATATCTTGGAAAGGAAAATCTTGGGTGTTCTTGATTTGCTCACATCTTATTGAATAAATAGAAATTACCTTAAATGTTCTGGATTTAAGAGATCTGTGGTATGTATCTTTTGAATCATTTACCGGAGAACCCACAGTATGAACATTTTTATGCCAACGTTTCAAATCCCAACTGGGATCCATCATCAGGACTTATGAATGATGATAGAAGAGGAGATGTTTAGAAGCTGTCCCTACAATTTTTAAGAAAATGAAGATCGGCAGCTCTTCTTGCTATCCTCACTCTAAATCTTTCGAGTAAAATGATTTCACTCCAAATATCCCCTCCGTGTAGGGACAAGATTATGGATTTAAGAGATCTGTGGTATGTATCTTTTGAATCATTTACCGGAGAACCCACAGTATGAACATTTTTATGCCAACGTTTCAAATCCCAACTGGGATCCATCATCAGGACTTATGAATGATGATAGAAGAAGAGCTGTTTTGCTCGCACTTGCTAAAGATATAGACCCCCAAAATTGGTTTGGTATGCTTTTATGGGTCTTACTTTATTTCTCTATATGCATTTTGAAAATCTGTTTACATAATTTGAATTTTTGCTACCCTAAAATACTATCTAAATTGGATTTCTTTACTCAATAGTCCTTTTTTTGATTAGAAATAATTCGAAATCCTATAATATCTATCTCTCTCTCTCTCTCTCTCTCTCTTCTCTATATATCAATATATATATATATATTATATATATATATATATATATATATATACACATATATATATATATTTCTGGAATTGAGAATTACAGTCGAACATGTATTGTCATTGATGTCATCAAAAGATCAATATGGTGAAGGTTGTAGCATGAAGCAGTCACCACTTGGTTTTTCCAATTAGAATATGAGAAGTTGATATTGTAATTAGCTAGGAATCATTTATATCGACTTGTTGCACATCTCCCTCAATAAAATGACAACAAGTTTGGAGATCCCTCAATTCAGGGGTATACATGAAAGCTTTGGGACGATCTTAACAAATGGTGAGTGACATACTATGTAGTTTCCTTTTCTCCCTTTTGATATTATCGATCGGAATCGAAGTAGGTGGTGTTGAGTCGATCTCTATATCTCTAGGTTTTCATTATATTTTTGCTACGAAGTCATAGTCAATTTCTGAACATTTCTATGATAGCTATAATAACATTTTAACTGTAAAATTATTTACCCTGTGTCATACAGTCAACCACTTACAACAGATTTAATAGCCAAAATATGCATTAAATACATGAATATAATGTTCTAGATTCAAGTCTGATATTGACCTAGGGGTTCCTAAGGTTGATGATCCATCAAATGCACATAATTGACTCAGTTCTGAAATATAGAAATAGGAGATATGCAACTTCTAGCTTCACAAACTGGGAAGTGAATCTTAGACACATGTCTATATAGATTTGTGCTCGATGGAGGGGTAGTAGAGCATGACACGCCTCCAACTTATTGACCCATTTATGGGAGTTGTTGGGTCTGTTAATCATGAGGAGCTAAGGATGGATTTTGGAGCCAAATCGCAAGAAGAGAAATTACAGTAAGAGCATGAAGCAAGCTTCCTATGCACTTTGTAGTGGGTATCTAACACCCAAAAAATGTGGTAGCATTGGTATTTGGGGGTTTAGATGTATTTCTTTCAAGAAGTTCAGGTTATAATGATTGTAATCTCTGTGTATAAGGGACAAGCATGCCTCTATGTAACAAAGACAGAGAGATAATGTGCTTAGAGGAGCCTTAGTATGCATGTGGCATTAATCATTGGATGGAAACCATGGTTTGGACCTGTGTGATGCATTAAAGATTAGAGGAGGAGCTAATAAATAAAGAGATTGTGTTTATGATGCCACAACTTGTGTATTCATGTTAATTTATATGCTAGAATTAGGTGTTAAATCTCTCTTGATTCCTCCAATTATAATGTTGTGTGGTAGAATGTATTTCTTAGTTGTATTGATACAAAGTGTGCAAATTGACATGGTCCTAGCTCAAACATTTCTTTAAGCAATTGGTTGGTCTCTATATCTCCTATGAAGATACACAACATGCAGATCCATAATTATGTTCAATTTGTAAGGAAATTTTGGAAATGGATTCAAAATTCTAGACTCGAATCTACTAGGACTGATGTTTGTGATAGAAATTGAAGAATTATGTTCCCAAAAGGTTATGGAACTTTATCAAGTAGATAAATACTAACTGAATATCAAAATTTGATCCACATTGTAAACAAGATTCCTTTCTTTCATGCCTATACATTGGTAAAATGAAAATGCAAATTAGCTTAAAACCCTGAAATAATAAATATTTTACTTAAAAGAATTAAAAATAGGATCATTCACAAAAATCTCATGATTCTCACTTACCTCACTTAAATTTTGTTGAAAAAACATAATCTCATAATTATCCTTATGGCTAGCTAGAAAATTTTCAGATAATCAAACAAAAACATCAGTGTGTCCAGTTACCCAATAAAAACTACTACTCTTGTCTACACTAGCATTATCATTTAGATTTATTTATTTTGTATTTTTTCTTTCCCGGTTCTGTGGTTCAATATATCTTAAAAGTTACAAAGATCTAGTCATTTTTATAGGCCATTGAGTTGGGATGACTAAAATTAGTAGATACCACCCTCTAAACATTCAAAAGCCTCAATAGGTCAATAATGGTTCCACTAAAGCTTCCCTAAATTTAGTATTATATAATCCTTAGGTAACCAACCTCAGACATATCGTTGGTTAATTTACGTTGTTTGAAGTTTATTGAGTTTGAGTTTTATCATGAAACTACTAGAAACGTACTAGCATGGTTGAGTTTATTAACTTGATAACAATTTATGTTTTGATCTAGTCCTTGAAAGGAACTCATAGTTGATGGTAAAAATTTCAAATTCCTTTCATTTGTTTTTAATTCACATATAACAAATATCTTTATGTTATAGCGTCTAGCTAGATATATACACTAACTGCCACCCAGAAGTTGGATGCCATCATTTTGGAGCTTAAGCTTACTCAACTTACCTTTGTTTGAGTTGAAAATGGCATTAGATCTCATTATATCGTCTATTGTAGAGCATGAATCCAATTTACCTTTGTTTGAGTTAAAATTGTGATTAGATCTTGATATATCATATTTTGTAGAGAATGAATCCAATTTCTTAGAGTCCATTTACTTGAGGTATAAAAAATCTACTTTAATTCATTAAACTTACTTTTCATGTTTTCTTTGCTGATTATGATTATGCAGGCCACATCTGCATTGGAAAAGGGGCATATTTAATGACGTGTGGAAGGAGAGGGAAGCTTCAGTTCTATGTTTTCAAATTTTTTAAGGTATGTAATAAAATTTTAAAAAATATCTCCATAGAATGTTGTGCTTTAACTTTTTCTTTTGATAATGGATTATTTATGTGATCTCCACTCTCTCACACATAACTAGAGTCTAGACATACATGATTTTTTGGTATATGTGGACAATGGACAGATTTACGCTAGCCATTTATCTAGAAATTTATACTGTAGGAGATTAGGCATTTACAGTTGAATATTTCCTTGCCACTAAATTAGAGTTGCAAAGTCAGACTCCTATTTGTAAGGAACATACATCACTTTTAAATCAATTTATTAATGACTCTGTATAGACCTTCCATGGGAAGGCAAACAATGATCACTGCCATTGCTTAATCTTTCTGTAGACCAAGTGAAGATTCCAAATGTGTATATATTAGTGGCTCCTTGGAGAATCCTAAGAGTGGTGCTATTGTAGCAACAAGAAATTCATTTATTTTGAGTTCTTCATTAGTGCATTGGTAGTATATTGTTTATTCCATACAATACCTCAATAGTGTATGATCAAATTACAGTTAAGCCTATCATAATATTTTGAATTACCCTCTTTTAGAGGGAAACTATAGTGTGTGTCAAGCCTTCACATCACAATTGTATCATGTAGAGTTTACCTGGGATAAGTTTTGTGGATCTAAGCAGCAAGATACCTGTTGGAATTCAAGAGGCAACAATACTACAAAGTGGGAAAGAGGTTTCACAGTTAACTTGGATTTCACATTATGGTTGGAGTTGGTTTGTTAGCAAGATGATGGATACCCCAACTTCATGACTGAGTGCAATATTGAATCCTTCGACATATTCCTCGATCAATTGTCATTAAGTGATGTGTTTTCTCAGAAGTGCTTCACACCTATAAACTTTACCAGAGTTTGTCTTGAGTCTTTGGAGGTGGTAATCTTTTCAAAGCACACACGTACAAGAAGACGAGAAATAATATGCCCGACTAATTTAAATCTCCATGTGAATAGTGTGTTCCCATTCATAAACTTGATGAATCGCTCTACCTCTTTTGAGTGAACAACTTTGGGACTTGCCATGAATCATGAGACAATTCCAATCCAATAACTATAAATTTCCTATTTAAATCTATACCCACTAGATTAGAATCTGCATAAGGAGAACTCCATTCTTGTTTCTAAAGAACCTGAAATCGACTTGTACCATGCTATTTAATATTTTATGTATTTATTCGCATCCTTGGTCTATAAAAGAAAGAAGCAACAAGCTACCTTACATTTTATATACTAACAATCCTAAAAAATAATAAAGGATGCCGAAATCTATCATTTCAAATGATCTATGTAGCTCACCTTTTGGTTTTTCAATTATTGAAGTTGTGACCTATATTGATGAGATCTTCTACAATCGATACCATAGTGACAATAGATGTTACAGTTTTATTCGTGTTTCCCTAAAGGGGTTTCTCCTTTAGTAGAGTAGTAATACGCTGCAGTTTCCATTTAGGGGAGAAGGGTACCCAGTAGCAACTTGGACTATGTGCAGATGGGTTGAATGCATATTAGACTCTATTTTTTGTTTTGAAGGTGTTTCTCCTTCAAGAGTACTTCATCTCAGTAGATCCTTTCAGTCTGCACCTTCAGTAGATGCATGTAGCCTTGGGATACATGTTGTAGATTATAATTTTCCTATGAGGGTGTAGCAACGATGCAATAAGTGCATCAATTTTAGGAATCTTGTGGTTGTTGTATGCAAGCATGCTCTTTTAGTGTTTCCCAAGCTTAGATAGAGCCATATTTCGTATGCTTTTATAGTTCGACTTAGATGCTCACTTTTCTTAATTTAGTTGTTTTTCTTAGTTCTATTTTATGCACAAATTATCTTTAAGAAAAGTGCACAGTAGAGAAGGGTTCTATATTTTGAGCAGGGGACACATTTCTAGGTAGGAGGTACTCTATTCTAGAAAGATTTTTCCATGCAGGTTAGGTGCTTTATCTGAGAATCCCAAGTGTGGTGCTATTGTAGCAATAAGAAATCTGTTTATTTTGAGTTCTTCATTAGTGCATTGATAGGATATTGTTTATTCGATGCAATACATCAATAGTGTATGATCAAATTAAAGATAAGCTTGTCATAATATTTTGACTTACCTCTTTTAGAGGAAAACTAGAGCATGTGTCAAGCTTGCACATCACATTTGAATCATGCAAAGTCTATCTGGCATGAGTTTTGTGAATTTGAGCAGCCAGATACCTGTTGGAATTCAAGAGGCAACAATAGTACAAAGTGGGAAAGAGGTTTCACAATTAACTTGCCTTTCACATTATGGTTGGAGTTAGTTTGTTGGAAAGATGTTGGATACCCCAACTTCCCTTTTATGACTGAGTGCAAGATTGAATCCTTCGATGTATTCCTCACTCATTTGTCATTAAGCGATGGGTTTTCTCGGAAGTGCTTCACATCTATAAACTTTACCAGAGTGTTATTGAGTCTTTGGATGTGGTTATCTTTTCAAATCACACACGTAAAATAAGATGAGAAATAATATTCCCAACTAATTTCAATTTATCTTCCTATGAATAGGGTGTTCCCTTCCATAAACCTGATGACTCACTCTACTTATTTCTAGTGAACAAATTTGGGACTTTTCATCAATTGTGAGACAATTCTAACCCCATAATTATCAGTTTCTTATTTAAAGTTATACCCACTAGATTAGAACCCGCATAAGGAGAATTCCATTCCCATTTAAAAAGAACCTACAATTGACTTATACCATGCAATTTAATATTTTATGTATTTCTTTGCATCCTTGGCCTGTAAAGACGCAACAGGCTACCTTGCATTTTCTATACTAAAACTCCTAAACAATAATAAAGTATGCCCAAATCTATCATTTCAAATGATCTATGCAGCTCACCTTTTGTTTTTCAATTATCGAAGTTGTTGCCTATATTTATGAGATCATCTACAACTGAGGCCATAGTGACAATATATGTTAGAGTTTTACCCGTGTTGCACTAAAGGTGTTTTTTCTTCAGCAGCACTACAATACATTGCAATTTCCATTCAGCGGAGAAGTGTATCCAATAGTAGCCTTGGTCTGTGTTCAAATGGGTTGAATTCATAATAGACTTCATCTGTTGTCTGAAGGTGTTTCTCCTTCAATATTACTTCATCTCTGCAGATCCTTTCAATCTACACCTTTAACAGATGCATACAGCCTTGGGTTACATGCTACATATTCCAGTTTTGTTGTGAAGGTATAACAACAATGAAAGAAGCGAATCGATTTTAGGCATCTTATGGTTGTTGTATGCAAGCATGCTTATCTAGTGTTTCCCAAAAGTATACAGAACCATATTTAGTGTACATTTATAGTTTGAATTAGATGTTCACTTTTCTTAATTTAGGTGTTTTTCTTAGTACTATTTTATGCACAAATTTATCTTTAAGAAAAGTGCACAGTAGAGAAGGTTTATGCATTTCGAGCAGGGGACACTCTTCTAGGTAGGAGGTACTCTATTCTAGGGAGCTTTTGTCATGCATTTTAGGTGATTTATCCTAGATAGATTTCCAATTCCTTACGTCCTTGACAAATTCCTTGCCAAACAAGACACCAACGGATAGAGTTCCAAGTCTCTAAATTTTCCAAAAACCCACTGAGCCTAGCTATCTAGCCTAAAATCCTTTACATTCCAGTCATCTCTTGGTTGTGATTTCATAGAGAGGGCCCTCTCTAGTTTGGTAGGGCTAGTTACCAAACTAAAAGTTTGGTCTGTGGCTACCTCCATCGATCTCCTCATCATCTTGGGACATTGTGGAGGATAACAAAGGGCATGACAACTAGGGAGTGCCAAGGTGTTCTAGTGACTGTAAGGTTCCCAAGTCATGGAAAAATGTAATGCTAGTTGTGAGGTCATGACTGCCAAGGTATGTCAGGGAATGTTAGGGCATGCTAACATGTGCCAAATAGTATGAAGACATGTCAAACAAGCTAAGATATGCCAAGTGCTAAGGCATGCCAAGATGTACAAGGATTCCAAGTCCCTGCTTCCTCTTCGTCCACATGCTATCCACTTATGACATTTACTTTGCAAAATTTGGTGCATTTGCTAGTTATAGGTCATTTATAGGTTATAAATAGTTCTGGAGATTCACTTCTAATTGAGTATTCAACTGAACATATTGATTCTCTTATACATAACTATTTTTCCCTCCACCCACTTTTCATAACTTCACTAACCATTAGGTAGGGACCTGCAACTTTGATTTTGCTTTGCTTGTCTAGTAAAATATTGCCGAGACTTTAATTTATTGAAATTTGTTGAATTTACAATTTATGAAGTTTCAAGGTCTAATTTTTAAAAGTATAATTCTTTCAAGGGAGCTAGCTCAATGGAAGAGCACCCTCTTTACAGGCAGGAGGTTGGTGGTTCAATTCCATCGTTCCCTGACATCCATATGGAATGGCGACGATCATTTTTTGGTGATGAAGGCTCTTTTGACCATTAAATGAGCTTTCATGACATTTTTCGACCCTCACCAAAAATATGAAATGGTGACGATCAACGAATGCCACCATATATACTCATCAATAGTGACGACCCTCAAAGGTCCATAACCATAAATCATTGTTGTTGATATGAAATGGTGATGGATGTTGTCCATCATTATAGTCATTATTCGTGACGGACCTTGAATGTCACCACAACACCTATACTTCTTGCAATACGACTTTTGGTGACGACCAACGAACGTCACCATATATATGCACCAATAGTAACAGCCATTAAAGATCCATCACAATAAATCATTGTTTTTCATATGAAATGGTGATGGCCACTCTCCATCATTATAATCAATATTCGTGACGGACCTTGAATGTCACCATAACATCTATACTTTTGGCGACGCCATGTTTGGCGACGCTCAATTTTTTTTGACTGAGGATATGGTTCATCACCATTGCTCATATGCACTAGTGACAGTCGCTATCCATCATTATAAATCATTATTGGTGACGAACTTTGAATGTCACTACAACACCTATAATTTTGGCGATGCCACCTTTGGTGACGCTTAGTTTTTGGTGATGGAGGCTATGGTCTGTCACCATTTCTCATATGAAATGGTGATAGTCTTTATCCGTCATTATAAATCATTATTGGTGACAGACTTTGTATGTCACTACAACACCTATACTTTTGGCGATGCCACCTTTGGTGACGTTTGGTTTTTGGTGAAGAATGTTCATTTGACCATCACCAATGAGCTTATGGTGACACTTTTCACTCCTCACAAATGTCCTTTTTTCTTGTAGTGATGTCAGTTCAAACAGAGACCCAGTTGAGATTAGATGGAGGGACAATGTACTATTAGTTGCAAGAATAGTCCATCGTGAATATCCTTTGCATGTAGAAGGAATTCTTTCCTTGAGGATTGCACAGTTACTTCTTCAGGTTTGTGAGTGTGATGAGGCCATTTCACACATGTGGCATCACTTGACCCCAAGAAAAACTGCGGAAGGAAATAGGAGGCTTGGAGGGCTTGAGGAGGACATATACTATGTTTATTCAATGTGTGAGCTGTATTGTTTGATTGCAAAGAGAGAAGGATAGCTTGAGAGCTGATTCTTTTTGTAACTTGAACATATTTCCACTTGTATGATAATACAAAGATTGGGGTTTTAGGCTAAGGCTTTCCCTGGGTTATTTCTTTTGTGTTATGTGCGATTGATTTCTAATTCTCAGTTATATGTGTTCTCATTGATCTTATGCATATTCAATTAAGCTTTTACAAATTTTGTTGTAGAAGTAGATCTTGTATTTTTCTTTAGTACATAGCATAATCTATTGATCTACAGTGGGAATTTCTACAAATAGTATAGGAACATATGGTAGAGAACAAATGAGTATTTAAATACTCTCTCATTGTGCATTCTGGTGAACTGTTCATGCATTCTTTCAGCTATGAACTGGGCATACTCATACAAAATAGCAGGACGTTGTCTTGGGGTGTAAATAGACATGAAGGCCAAGATAAGCTCATCGAAAAATTTATCAGCGGTACAACCCAAAATGCATGATATCATAGCGACAATGTGCTTTCCCCTTTCATAGAAAATGGTAGAAACATATGGAGGGGGATCTTTGGGAATATGTTTCTCTCCTACAATGAATGTCTGTAATATTTGGGCTAACCTAGACAGACTCAATTTGGAGTACTGGTCCAACAAATCCCCAATGGAGAGTGGGGTTAGGTTTGGGCCTGGTTGGAGCTGTAACATCTCATTGATTGATTTAGTTGTGATGGTGAACAAAATCTTTTGGTCAGGGGACATAATAGCTCTCTGGCTGGGAATGTAATAGGAATGGTAGATATAGACAATTTCAGGGAAGACATGCACTTGGGGAAATTGGTATTTGGGCAACTTGGATTCCCAGAGATCAATGTCATCGAAATGGCTCAAATATCTATCCCTACTCAAACAATGAAGTTTGAGCAGGACTTCATATGCACTGGTATCTTTGATTTGGAAATCCCTGTCTACCAGGGGAAGGTGGTCTAGGTCCAGATGGTAGTTGTGATAGGTCTGACATCCATGGAAACAGGGGCAGCCATAATTTACTTCTTGTGGATTTGAATTTGAATTTAAAGGTTTATTCAGGGGTTTTTAATGGAAACTGGAGACCTTAAGATGGCCTTGGTCGTAGGATTTTGAATTTAAAGTAATTTTTAATTAATTTTACTTAATTAAAATACTTCAAGAGTGAAGGTTTTTAAATTTAGAAAGAGGGTCTGGTAATTCGTTCACAAATACCTGGAGTTTAGGTGAATTGACTCCAAATTGGTGTTATGGACGACGACAGAAGGTTGAATGGGCTGTGAGAGCTTTGTAGGTGGTCTCCGCAGCTTCTTTAAGGGCTAGAATGGGGTTAAATGGTAGTTTTCAGGTTTGCATGTGTCACACTGATTCGCATAGGTTCACAAAGAAAATGAGTGAAAAAAGACAAAAAAGGGCTTCTCGGCCTTTTTATGGAGCAACGGTCACTTTTTGGCAGACAATTTTATGAATGGAAAGTAGGTGGTTTATCGAGTCAAGTGGGGAGATGGTTTCCCAAGCCATTTCACAGCTTATGAGTGCCAGGTGTTATTTGGGAGGGGTCACCCAATCTACTCCATCGATCGACACGTAGCAGTAGGGGGGCCGGGGAAAACCGCTTTATTGGGCGGGTAACGATCGGTCATCGAGCATAGCCAATATGGTTGTGGAACGTCGGATGAGGGGGCTAGTGATCGGACGAGAGTCAAGCGAGCGAGGTGCGTGGGTGATAGGAGCATGGGTTTTGTGGGGGGGGGGGCAATGCTTTAAATTTTGGGGGTATGGGATTAGTTATAGGTTAATGATGGGTTAAATTGATCGGGCAGGGCTTTAATGATGGGGTTTAGTTTAGGTTCATCGCGCAGGGGTTAATTAAGAGGGTTTTGTCGGGATATGGGGTGAATTGTATAGTTTTTATTAAAACTAAGGGTTGGGATATTACATAAGGGATTTAATTAATATAAGGGAAAATGTATTATGAGATTTATATAATAAAAATTAAAAATTAATATGAAATTGGCAGAGGGGGTATATCATTAGCATAATGTAAAATGTAATATTTGCACACTTTATTTACATACACTCAATACTTAGGATAAGATGTTTTCTGTGGGCTTTTTGAATGAAATAGGATTTAGATGGGGGTTTTCACTTTTCCTAGTCAAATGAAGTTTATCCTTAGGAAAAGGGGTTTTATTAGGGTAATGAGGGGAAATGAATTTCATGAAGGGGATTCTAACACTTGATGTCCATAAGTCATTAAGCCGAGGGTCTGGTCCCACCAAAAGTCAAAGAAATGCTCTGAGCCTCTTTGACTTGAAGGATTAAAAGTACTAGAACATACTTGTGGATATGAAATTAGTAAGTAAGGGGAAAAATAAATGAGTGGGAGTTAAACATGTTAACTTGAAAATCTTTGTTTTTGCTTCCATAGTTGTTCATACATATTGATATATGTGTCTAAGCACGATGCATGTGTTTTGATCCAACCAATTTTATACTTTAACAACCTTTCTTCTACTTATCCATTACTTACCCTACCAATTTTTCTTCATTTTATTTGGGTGCATTTAGACTCGAAAACCCTTAACATCCATTTTTCTTTTGAAAATTAATCTATCTAATTATAACCTTATATCATCAAAGGCCTCAGATTAAACTGATGAGCTCCTTTTATTTTCTCTACCTATCTAATGATTTGCCAAGATTAAACTGTTTGGTCAAATTTTATTCTTTAACTATAAACAAAAAATTCAAAGCATGAAATAACCAAGATTAAACAGTTTGATTATCATGGATTGTGGCATAAATAACAAGCTGCACACAATAATTATTATGCATAAATGTAAATAGTAGTGGCATTTAGACTTGCACACTTTCATGGTCTCTTTTTGTATTTTGGGGTTTATATATTTTCATTTTTTGACCTTCTCTTTTTCTTTTTGTCCTTTGATATTCTTTTAGGACATACGCTCTTTACATTTTTTTATTTTTTAATATGGAAAACATTTGCAGAAAGCAAAGGTATGTACAATATTACAAGGGTTAACCTTAGTCATTCAAAATTATGACTCCTATTGGTATAGGAACCTAACAGTGAGCTAGAATAGATCTATTTTATGAATCTTGAAACTTTAGCAATAGGAAGTAAAACATTTGTTGTTATAAACACTTTACTTCTATAACGATTGCATAAGATTTAGTATTTCTTGTGATTCTTTCATAGCAATAGCCTCATATGCCTTTATAAATTATAATTCTATCCTTGCATAGATTGTTCCGACAACCTTGAAATTAAAGAAGAAACCTAGGTTGACATAATTAATGAATGTAGGATTAAGTTGATTTCTAGAAGTCATCTTAGTGCCCAACATTTTGGTGTCGTTGCTGGGGAAGTTGTCAAAATAGTGATTGATTGTGTCTTTGAGAGGAATGGGTACTGAAGATGGAAGGTAAGAACCTACGCATGCAACAAGAAAAAATCTTGTGCCTAGCACCCACTTTCAGCTGATACGTTGAGGCTATATAAGTGTGCATGACTAGGAGGAAAGATAGGAATCAAGTAGCAGTAGAAAAAAAACCATTACCAAAGACTACAAAAAATAGGGATAGGTGAACCTTGGGAGATCGACCATTATAGAAGAAATTATTCAGAAAGATGGATCTCAAGCATTAGTAAGACTCTAAACATCATCTGGGAAGGGCTCTATTGTAATCCCTCTAGTAGCATAATCACCAACTGTAACCCACGCTGAGATTCACAATAAAATCGAAGGATTAGAGAAAAGCTTTCAAAGAAAATATATTCAACACTCTAGTCCTTCACAAGAGAGGAATTCTTGTAACCTAAAAGAAGGAGAAGGAGAGACGAGTGGAGCAAAAATACGAGTTGCTGAGACGGATCTAGGATTATCAGAATCTGGATCCCTTGTGATTCTGGTTGAAAGAAAAACGTCTGAAATCCCGTATTTAAGTAGTGTAGTGATCCAAAATGGATCTTGTATAAAAACCTCTAAGTCTAAAGTCTTCATTTGATTAAACAACGCAAAAAAAAGAATGGCGGGAAAACCCAAAATCCAAAGGGAAGCGGAGAAGCGCAGCGTGAATTCCCCAGAGATGTTGTATCCACGGGATCAATGGATGAGATCAAATTGCATCAAAGGAAGCCAGCGACATATCAACCTCAGCCTCAAGAAATTTGCGATCAACGATGACATATGAACCATTAATCGAGTGCTCAAATAAACGGTGGAGCGAGATCATATCACATCACAAATACGCTAAAGGGAGGACTTAACGCAGGTGGAAGGATTTCAGTGGACCCGAAGGAGTTATGAATTAAACAACAAAGGATTTGAATTCCGTGGTAAACGATATTTCGAGCGGGCTTCATGTTATAAGTGTTATTGGAAGGGCTTCACCCAATTCCATACACTAGCTAACACGTAGCACGCTGTAGGAGAGAGAAAACTGCTTTTTTGGGTGGGTAATCTCTGTACAAGTGGGCCACTCGAAATGACTGTTAGCTGTTGGATTGGAGATCATGGATCAATGGTGGAGATTGAGCAGACTACTTAATGTTTCAGGTTGGATGCGAATCGTTGGATTGAAGACAAATCAGTGGTGTGGAATACAAAGGGATTATGACCTGTAGCCAATGTGACTTGCGACTGCGATCAGGGCGGACCTAAAAGGGTTTATAGATGTAGCACTATAAAATTTGAAATCTGATAATAAGAGGCTTGGTTGGGTTTTCCACTATTTTAGATTATCTCTTGTGTATTTCTCTGTGTAAACAGAGAAGTGATCCCCAGGGATTTCACCCATGCCAAGTGGTCCTTTTTGTTGTAAAACAGGTAGAACAGGTGGCCTCCGTGCCTTAAGCGTTTTGCAATGATTGTTTGAACGCTCAACAGGGAGATGAAGGGACAGTGCCGGGAGCTAGAGAGCCAAAAAAAAAGGGGAACGGACAAAGGCTAGGAACCAGAGAGCTCGAAAAGGGAAATGTACAGACAAGCACATTTAAGCTTAAAAAGCCATCCCATGAGAGAACACAAAAAAAAAAAAATTAGTTGAAGATAGTCAGTTAGTCAGATCGAGGAAAATTTAATAAAGGAATAGGACAGAGGGAGAGTCTGTGCACTCTTTTAGACTCGAGGTTTTCGAGCAGATCCCTCTTTGATGTCACTGTTGGTAGAGACTTTGTTTTTGAGCTCACTCTTGCAATAATCTATTCTTGAAGACTTAATATAGAGGTCGACACTGAAATCTGGACCTGGAGACGTAGCCAGGAAGTCTGGTAAACTCCTTGATTATTTTCTGTGTTGATGTGTTGAATTGTTATGTTTTCCAATTGTTAAATGTCTGTATTATTCACAATCTTTTCAATCCATTGCACTAAGTAATATAGGAATTCTTGCACATGAGTCTGTAATACCTTTTCTTCTTGATTTAGTATCCATTTCAGATCAAGTGGTATCATAGCATTTAGTTTTGGTTTTATTAAGGTTAGACAAGCTTGTGCGGAATTTTGAATGCTAACTAGATTAAAGCTCAAACTAGGAGAGGAGAACTTGTTGAGGCTAATCCAGAGATTGGAAGAGTCTATTCTTAGAGGAGAATGGCAGAAGAAGCTCCATTGGGATCAAAATCTCAATTTATAGAAAGTTTTAAGACACTCCATGCCATGGGGGAAGAGATGTATCTCGATTTTAAGAAGGGTCGAGGTGAAAGCACTTCAACACCTAAACCAGACAAAGGAGTAGAAGAACATTTTCTAGTTGCCCCTCTAGAAGGCAAAAGAAAAGGAGGAATGACTCCTCCACCATCTCCTCTATCATCATCATCCTCCTCATCATCTTCTAGCTCTTCTAAGAAGAAGAAGAAAAATTCCTTAATAAAATTAGATGTGAAATTTGATTTGCCAGTTTATGATGAAGAACTCAATGTAGAAAAGCTAGATAATTGGATAAGACAAATTGATGTATATTGTAGGATACAAAATGTTGATTCAGAAAGGAAGAAGATTCAGCTGGCTAGCCTTCGACTTGGAGGAACTTCACTAATATGATGGGAAGGCAAGACACAAGCTGATCTGGAAAAACATGGTAAAATCATTTCTACATGGAATTTATTTTTTATTATTTTATTATTATTATTATTTTATTATTATTATTCATTATTATTTATTATTATTATTATTATATTTTTTTTTATTATTATTTTTATTTTTTATTTTTAATATTATTTTAATTATTATATATTATTATTTATATTATTATTATTATTATTTATTTAATTTATTTATTTATTTTTTATTATTATTTTATTATTTATTATTTATTATTATTTATTTATTTATTTATTTTATTTTATTTTATTTTATTTTTTTTCTGCTATCAAAAATCAATTCTATCCTTTAGCTTACATGTAGGAGGAAATGATGAGTTGGAAAAATCTTCGTCAGTTGAAGGGTCAAAGTGTACAAAGTTATACTCAGGAATTCAGAAAGAGAGCTTTAACTCTAGATATATCATTAGACTCACCTGAGACTTTATTGAAGTGTATAGGTGGTCTTCATAGCTATTTAAAGCATACTATTCTCATGTTCAATCCCACTAGCTTAGATGATGTATCGGTTCAAGCCACACATCTAGAAGCTAGAGGTAAGAATGTAAACCCAGAGGTTGGGGGATCATATAAATATTCTATAAGAAAGAGCAAGGAAAAGAAGAAACTAAAATGGAAGGAGAGGAAAGAAAACACTGTAAAGAAGGATAAACCTTCATGCACTCATTGCAAGAAAGAAGGACGCGATGAGGCACACTGCTAGTTTTTGCATCTAGAATTGAAACCTAAGAAGTTTAGTGGAATGGAGAAGAAGAATTCTACTGCTATTTAGTAGGACTTGGGATCAGATTCAGACGATGAAACAATAGTTACAGCCATAGGTATTAAAGGTAAAGATTCTGAAGCATCCACAAGTAATTCTGCACAATCTGTTGATAATGAAAATAATGAGAGAGAAATAAATGAGCTTTTTTGTATTAGAGTAATTTCCAAGCATAATAGGATTGATACTTTATTTGATAGTGGATCACAAGTAAATTTGATTTTTGAAACAATTGTAAAGAAGTTGGGATTACAAACAAAACCTCATGAGAAGCCATATCCATTAGGTTGGGTGTGTGGATAAAACAAGCTACAAGTAACAAGACAATGTAAACTTAGGTTTGCTATTGGATCAACATTTGTAGATGAGGTTGAGTTAGATATAGTTCCATTGGATATATGTGGTATTGTTTTGGGAAGTCCATACTTGTATGATAGGAAAGCTTTTTTCTATAGAGTTGAGAATAAGTATCAACTCACTAAAGATGGAATAGAATATATTGTAAGAGCTCATAAACTCAAAGGTAATTATTCTCTCATAAACTCAAGACAGATGAAAAGAATTGTGAATTCAAGTAAGAAATTTTTACTAATGGTTGTAAAGGCAAAGGATCTTGATAAATACAATGCATTTGAAGGCTGTGATTCTAAACAAAAGATGATTTAGTTAAATTTGTTTCAGAATATGATGTTCTATTTCAAGAACCAAAAGGTCTGCCACCCAAGTGAGAAATAGTACATGATATTTATTTGCAGCAAGATGCTCCATTACCTAACATTGGAATGTACAGTTTGTCAGCTTTGGAGAATGCAAAGATAAATAAGCAGGTACTGGAGTTGCTCGATAAAGGGTTTATATGACCAAGCACATCACCATGTGGATATCCAATCATGTTGGTGAGAAAGAAAGATGGTTCCTGGAGAATGTGCATTGATTATAGAGAACTAAATAAAATAATGATCAAGAATCGTTATCCTGTTCCTCGTATTGATGATTTATTAGATCAATTGAAAGAAGCAATTTACTTTTCTAACTTAGACTTGCGAAGTGGTTATCATCAGGTCAAAGTTGCAGAACAATATGCATGGAAGACTTCTTTCAAGATAAAGCAAGGACTTTATGAATGGTTGGTTATGCCTTTTGGCTTAACTAATGCTCCTGCTACATTTATGAGAGTCATGAATGATGTACTCAGACCATTTATTGATGATTTTGTAATTGTTTATTTAGATGACATTCTTGTTTTTAGTAAGACATAGGAAGACCATGTAAAGCATGTAAAGCATACTTTAGATGTTTTAAAAAGAGAAAATCTCTATGTAAAACTGTCAAAATGTGAATTTGGCAGAACATCTTTAAATTATTTGGGTCATATTGTAGGGGGTGGTGAATTAAAGGTAGATCCCTCTAAGGTTGAAGTCATTGTGAACTCGCCTAAACCCAAATCTACTATAGAGGTTAGGAGTTTCCTAGGGGTAGCACAATACTGGAGAAAGTTTATTGCTAACTTCTCATTGATTGTAGCTCCATTACATGCTTTAACAAGATTGAAACAAGTGTTTAAGTGGGGAGGCAAACAATAGAAAGTCTTCGACACCTTAAAAGAGAAAATCAGTACAACACCAATACTAGCACTGCCAGTTCTTCAACATCCATTTTAGATTGAGACAGATGCCAGTGACTATGCCATGGGAGCAGTGTTGATGCAACATAAAAAACCCATATGCTATCATTCTGAGACATTTACTTTGGCAATAGTTAATTATGCCACATATGATAAAGAATTTTATGTATTAGTACAAAGTGTGAAAAAGTGGAAACATTACATAATGGGTAAAGAAACAATCATACATACAAATCATCAACCACTTCAATATTTTCACTCACAAACTAAATTGCAACAATCAAGACATTATAGGTGGATGGGTTTTCTATAGCAATTTCATCTTGTCATCAGATATAAGAAGGGTATACACAATAAGGTTGCAGACATGTTATCAAGACCAATCATAAATGCATCTACTATACTTAAGCATAACTCAGTAATGCATGAAAGTCACATTGAACAATATGCTCAAGATGTAGATTTTAAAGATGTATATGAAACTTTAAGTCATGGAAAGAAAGTAGAAGAATTGGATTATTATGTAAAGGAACAACTCTTATATCATTTGGGAAAGTTATGCATTCCACAAACTGAAAGAGTTAACATAATTCGAGAAGCACATACTTCTCTCATATCAGGTCATTTTGGTGTAAGTAAAATAGTTGCACAATTGCAAAGATTCTGTTATTGGCCAAGAATGCATGAGACAATTTCTAGATATATCAAAGGGTGTATTATGTGTGCTACAAGCAAGCCCAATAATAGGAAATTAGGCTTGTACACTCCACTTCCAATTCCTTCTCATCCTTGGGAAAGTGTTTCCATGGATTTTGTTGGGGGATTGCCAAAGTCTAGGAAAGGTCATGATTATTTGTATATTGTTGTGGATAGGTTTAGTAAAATGTGTATTTTGATACCATGTAACAAGCAGGTTATAGATGAACAAACAACAAAGTTGTTCTTTCAGAATGTATGGGTTCATTTTGGGTTACCCACTTCTATTGTATCTGATCGAGATTTTCGATTTGTTGGGAAGTTTTGGTCAAGTTTATGGGGGTTGATGGACACCACATTGAAGAAGAGCACAACATTTCATCCACAAACAGATGGTCAGACAGAAGTGGTCAATAGGACATTGATCCAGTTGCTCAGAGGCTATTGCAACAAGCATCCCAAGCTTTGGGATGAGCATTTCTGTTATGTGCAGCATGCTTACAACCGTGCCAAGCACTCTTCTACTCAGAGATCTCCTTTTGAGACTTGTTTTGGTTTTATACCAAAGTCTCCCTTGGATTTTGTCTTTGGTAAAGACATAACAGTTGATGTACACAATGATGTGGACAAAGCAACCAAGTTCATTGAACAAATCCAGGAAATTCACCAGGTAGTACAGGAACAACTGGAAAGAAGTGAAGCCAAGTACAAGGAAGACATGACAAGCATCGAGTTGGGCATAGTTTTCAAGTTGGTGATCAAGTCTGGCTGTACATCAGCAAAGACAGAATGCAGGGTGAAGGTAAGAAGCTAAAACCAATAAGGTATGTACCTTTCAAGATACTTGATAAAATTGGTGAAAATGCTTTTCGCCTTGATTTGCCAGCTTATATGAAGATCTATTCAGTTGTTAATGCAAGAAACTTGAGATTGTATGAATCTTCATTGATTGAGGATCCTGAAGAGCAAAGTCAGTTTCCTTCTATTGGGTATTTGTTGCTTGAGTATCTCAATGAGTTATAAAAGGACACAAATTTGGATAGGAAGGTAAGAACTACACGTCAAGGGGATCTTGAGTACTTGAGAGTGGGACTTAAAGGTTCAAATCCAAGAAAAGCATGATGGATATAAGTTAGACAGGTGAAAGAGTAATATTCTCACTTGCTCAAATGATAAAAACCAAATTTTGGTGGTCCAAAAGATTTTTAGTGGGAAGACGTGATCCAAAATGGATCTTGTCTAAAAGCCTCTAAGTCTAAAGTCTTCATTTAATTAAACAGTGCAAACAAAAGAATGGCAGAAAAACTAAAAATCCAAAGGGAAGCGGAGAAGTGTAGCGTGAATTCCTTAGAGTTGTTGGATCCATAGGATCAACGGATGAGATAAAATCACATCGGAGGAAGCATGGCATATCAACCTTAGCCTCAAGTGATTTGCGATCAGCGATGACATATGAACCATTGATTGAGTGCGCAGATCAATGGTGGAGCAAGATCGTATCACATCACAAATATGCTCAAGGGCAGACTTAACACAGGTGGAAGGCTTTCAGCGAACTCAAAGGAGTTATGAATTAAATAGTGAAGGATTTGAGTTTCGTGGTAAACGGTATTTCGGGCGGGCTTTAGGCGGTAAGTGGTATTGGAAGGGCTTCACCCGATTCCATACACCAACCAACATGTCGCATGCTGCAGGAGAGAGAAAACCACTTTTTTGGGTGGGTAATATCTGTGCAAGTGGGCCACCTGAAATGGATATTAGCCGCTGGATTGAAGTTTGTGGATCAATGGTGGAGATTGAGCGGACTACTTGATGTTTCAGGTTGGATGCGAACTGTCAGATTGAAGGTAGATCAATGGTGTGGAATACAAAGGGATTATGACTTGTAGCCAATGCGACTTGCGACTGTGATCAAGGCGAACCCGAAAGGGTTTATAGATGCAACACTATAAAATTTGAAATCCAATAATAAGTGGCTTGGTCAGATTTTCCACTGTTTTAGAGTATTTCTTGTGTATTTCTATGTGTAAACAGAGAAGCGATCCCCAGGGATTTTGCCCATGCCAAGTGGTCCTTTCCATTGTAAAACATGTAAAACAGGCGCCCTCCATGCCTCACGCATTTTGCAATGATTATTTGAACGCTCAACAGGGAGATGAAGGGATAGCGTTGGGAGCCAGAGAGCTAAAAAAGAAGGGGAACGGATAGAGGCCGGGAGCCAGAGAGTTCGAAAAGAGAAATGAATAGATAAGAGCTATTAATATTAAAATCCATCCCATGACAGAACAAAAAAAAAGAAAAAAAGAAAAATTCAATTGAAGACAATCACGGAAAGGCAACCAGTCAGTCAGATCGAGGCAGATTGAATAGAGGAATAGGACAAAGGGAGAGTCTGTGCACTCTTTTAGACTCCATGTTTTCAAGCAAATACCTCTTTGATGTAATTTTTGGTAGAGACTCCATTTTTTAGCTCACTCTTGTAATAATTTTTTCTTGAAGACTTAGTATAGAGGTCGACATTGAAAACTAGACTAGGAGATATAGCCAGGAAGTTTGGTGAACTCCTTGATTATTTGCTGTGTTGATGTGTTGAATTGTTATGTTTTCCAATTGTTAAATGTCTGTATTATTCACAATCTTTTTGATCAATTGCACTAAATAATATAGACATTCTTGCACATGAGTCTGTAATACATTTTCTTCTTGATTTAGTATCCATTTCGGATCATGCAGTAAATCCCCCTCGAAAATCAAGAGTAACCATAATCTTCTTGCTCAAATAATACCCCTTGATCATGAAATCCCTGAAAATTATTGGTAAATTTTCGATGAGATGGAAAACCAACCACAACATGCCTAGACCTCGCCATTTGAATACCCTATATTCGACCCAGTGGAAAATGCTTTGATGAAATCCATCCCATTAAAAAAAATAATGAATTTTCATGGGATGAATTTGGAGGAACTTAATCCCTTATTGTTCAAATCTGATGTTTTGTGAAGAGGATATGATTATAGCACAGATCCTAAAAAATTGTAACTGTTTCCTTCCACTTTGAAGGAAGCAAATTTATGGTGGTTTATGGGTTTAGGAGGAAGCACCATAGATTCTTGGGACGCGATGAAAAATTCTTTTCTCACTAAGTATCAGGATTATTGTTGATACAAGAATTTAAAAGATGAAATATTCAAAATGATCGCAAAACATAGTGAAACCTTGGAAGACTATATTGAGTGATTTTAGTTCAACTTGGAAAGATCACCCTATGTTACCTTACCAAAGGAAGTACTGAAAGCTGCTCTAATAAAATACATGAAAGGAGAGTGGATAGAAACACTAAATTTAATGGGATAGGACGATATTTATCAGGAGGAATATGATAACATTGTTAAATTGTGTATCGGGTGTTTGCGTGGCAACACACGAATCAAATTTGGAGTACAGGATCCCCTCACCCAAATTAGCAAAAGTTCGGGTGGAGGTGTAACACGAAAAGAATTGGTAACCTTTTAGAATATTTTAAGACTAACATTTTGGGCACGTTAACTACATAGTTAGATGTTTTGCAGGACAAACAAAAACAAGACGAAGCAGAACAAACATTGGCCATATTATGTCCACATTTCCAAAAGAAACACAGTCAAAGGGAGCATCCCCTGGATATGGTTCAAACATGTGCTATTTTCACCAAATATCATTCGACAGATCAATGTCCATTGCTTCCAGGATTAAAACCTATGTTTAAAGAAGCTGAGTAGGAAACATAACCAACATATCTTATGGCTCAACGTTGACAATGGAAAGATTGTCCTTCAGGTACGATGCAAGATCCCTCCTTGTTTTATTTTGGGTAGTATGTTCAACAACAGAATCCTGGAACTACATGGCAGGGACAACCATCCTCTAATTTCGAATGGAAATCCTAACCATATCTGACAACGCCTTGGAAAAATCCATCATTCAGAGGATCCGTATGGCAAAAATCAAAATATCCTACCCCATTGTGGTAGAATTTAGTTAGTAATCACTATCCCTCATAATGGACTAATATATCTACGCAAAATCTAATATGGCCTCAAAATTGGAAGCGCGCAGTGGGACTGGTTAATCCACCTATAGGGATGATCCCTCAACCCCAACCTACACTGCAAGATCCATTTTAGTTTCCTCCAAATCCTCAACCCCTGATTTATCATCAGTTGCGGATTCAGCCAAATCCTAATCCTAATAATAGACCTGTCCAATATGTACAAATCATTAGAAATCCAAACTATGAAATAAATACCCTAGAATGTAATGAGCTCCAGTTAAGGTCAGGACATGTCATTTCTCCTGAAGAAATTAGACCAATCAAGAACAAGAAAATGATAAAGAAAAAAACTGTAACAAACCCTTCGACTATGATTATTTCAGAAACATAAATGGTAGGAAACACAATTGAACAACAAAACATTGATAAAGTTATATTTGCTTCTCCTCCATTCCCTGAAAGACTTTTGATAGCTAAACTAGCCATCTATATCGATTTTGATCTTGTAGGGGAATTGGAAAAATTGTGTATAAAAATCCCACTCCTATAGGCCATACAAGACATTCCAATATACGCTAAAATGATCAAAGAATTATGTGGAAAAAATCCTGGGAGGAAATCAAAAGATCCACTGACAGTTCATGTTGTAGGAACACTATCTGATCTTATTTTAGGTAAACAAGTACCTTTCAAATATGAAGACCCAAGAAATCTTGTAGTAACTATTCAAATACAAGGTTGCACCTTTCCGAACATGTTAGTAGACCTAGGAGTAGCTATTAATGTTCTGACTTATGAGGTATGCAATATTATGGGTATTACAGCCTTAAAACCAACCTCAACCCATTAGTTGACAGATCAGTGGTTAAGCTTGGAGGCACTTTGAAAGATATTACTGTCTCTCTAGACTCATGGAATATCTCATGGACTTCCTAGTTATTAACCCAAGGAGTAGATTGGATGGGTATCCTTTGATATTAGGAAGACCATGGTTAACAACTACATATGCATATATAGGATGTCGAATAGGCAGCATGGCAATTACCAAAGGAGACGTTAAAAATATTATTTTGTATCCTCCTGCTCAACCAAGTCTGCTTATTACAAGTCTCCAATTATGCCCACAAAGAAATCTAGAAGAAAATTTGTGCTCACCTCTTACGTTAGATGAGGCCCTTGGACTTAGAATCAAATAGAAGATGATGTAATCAATAGCTTTATCAATGAACCAACTGTTATAAAAAGTCCAATATGCCAAATGCTTAAACATATACTCGATAATGAAGCACAAGGAGGCCCCTTAGAGAATTCAAACGATAATCACATTCCCACCACAACTATCCATAATAGTATGCCAATCGACATTGAACCATGAAAAACCCTCAATATTAATGCCAATTTGGAGAACTAGCAGTGACAAAAATTAATCCATATTCTTTGTAAATATAAACAATCGTTTTCCTGGGAATATTCGAATATGAAAGGCATCGATCCGCAGTTGTGCACCCATCGCATTTATCGGGAGAAAGATGCCCATGCTATTCGACAGCCCCAGAGGAGGTTAAATCCACACTTCAGGGATATTGTGAAACAAGAATTACAAAAATTGCTGGATGTAAACTTTATATACCCCATCTTAGACAGCTAGTGGGTCTCCCTGTTAGTAGTCGTCCCTAAGAAAAATGGGAAATAGATAATTTGTGGAGACTGTAGAGAGCTCACCAAGCCTACCTAGAAGGACCATTTTCCCCTTCCCTTCATAGATCAAGTCCTTAATACTTTAGTTGGGAATAAGTTTTTCTCCTTCCTAGATGGTTTCACTGGCTATAATCAAATTCAGATTGCTCCGGAAGATCAAGACAAAACTACATCTACCTACCCCTGGGGTACATTCACATACAGAGTTTTACCTTTTGGATTATGTAATGCTCCAGCTATGTTGACGAGAGCAATTTTGAGTATTTTTTCTGATCTGATTAATGAAGGAATTGAATTGCATATTGATGACTTCACTCCATATGGTGATGAATTTGACCAAGAATTAACAATTTTGGAAAAAGTTCTTAAACGATGTATTGAAACCAAATTATGTTTAAGCAACGAAAAATGTGATATGATGATGAATGGAGTTGTAGTTTTAGGAAATTATATCTCTGCTGCAGGAATTCAAGTGAATTCAATGAAAATCGAGGTAATCCTTAAATTACCCACACCCCACACACAAACTGAGGCACATAGTTTCCTTGGTTATGCAGGATATTACTGTAGGTTTATAGAACATTTTGCAAAAATAGATGCACCTTTGTATACTTTAATAGGAAATATTGAATTCAAATGGACTGATAAATGTGATGTTGACTTGCAGATCTCAAGAGACTGGTTTCAATAGTGCCAGTGTTAAGGCGACCAAACTGGGAGTTACCCTTCCACATCTCCTTAGATGCATCAGATATAGCCATAGGCGCTACTCTTGGAAAAGAAGAAGACAAGAAACCTTATGTTATTTATTACGTTAGCAAAAATCTTACTCCTAAAGAATTAAACTATACAGTGACAAAGAAATAATTTTTAGCTGTTATATATGCTATTAATAAATTCTGACATTATATAACAGAATATCCAATTTTTCTATATCCTGATCACTCTGCTATTAGATATTTAGCTAACAAACCAATTACTAATGGCCGGGTGACTCGATGGTTATTGTTATTACATGCATTTGATATCACCATCAAAGATCAACCAGGAAAATAGAACCTTGTTGTACATTTCTTCTCTCAAGTGCCTAAAATAAATGATTCTTTATTAATAGACGACCAGTTCTTGGACAAGCATATGTTCTCTATGAGAACAAAAACACCTTGGTACACTGATGTGGAAAATTACTTGGCAGTAGGAAAACTGCCAGTACATTTGTCACCACAAGAAAGGAAATTGATTATTTAGCGCAACACAAGCTTCTCCTGGATTGGTGGTTATCTTTTTCATACTGAATCTGACTTACAAGTCCGCAAATGCATTCGAGAAGATGAAATTTATGATATCTTGAAAGCATTCCATGACGAACCCTGCGGCGGACACATTACAGACCGTAGGACCATACATAAATTTCTTCAAATAGGCTATTACTGGCCCACCATATTTAAGGATGAAAAGGAATATGTTGAAGCTTGCGATAGCTGTCAAAGGATGGGGAATGGATTTTTTTGGCCCCTTTAATCCACCATCAAACCAAAAAGTTTATATACTAGTTTGCATTGATTACGTAACTAAATGGGTAGAAGTAGTAGCTTTGCCAAGAGCCATAGAGGAAGCTGTGATAAAATTTATTTTCAAACTCTTTGTGTGATGTAGATTACCAAGAGAAGTAATAACAAACAGAGGACCACAATTTACAGGTCATAAAATTTCAACCACTCTACAAAATTATCATATTAAGCATAGGGTTACTTCTCTATACCACCCCCAGACAAACAGACAAGTGGAAAGTAACAACAAAGTCCTGGAAGCAATCTTGACTAAAATGGTATCCGTGAATCATCGAAATTGGGCAACCAAGCTTCTGTAATATTTGTGGGCCTATCGAATGACATGGCACAACACTACTGGTCACTCATGATATCAACTTGTCTTTGAAAAGAACCAATTTTTCCAATTTAATTCAAAATAAAAACTCTTAAAATTGCACAGGAGATTGGATTGGATTTAATAGAGGCACAAACACAATGCCTACTATAGCTCAATGAATTAGATGAAGCACACTTATTTTCTCTTGGATGCACAACCATTATTCAGTAGCAAAGAGCTAAATGGCATGACCAAATTATAAAAAATAAATCATTTCAAAAAGGCGACTGGGAGTTATTATATGATTCCAGATTCCAGGGTTTTCTGGGAAAATTACAAATGAGATGGCTCGGACCTTATGAAATCAAAGAAGTTCATGATAATGGTATTGTAACTTTAACCACCATTGACAGTTATGGTACCTCTTTTATGGTCAATGGACATCGATTGCGCCTCTACCACCAGCCGCTCACAAAGGAGTCTTTCTACCACAAGATAAGTAGTGATCCTACTTTTCAAGTTATAGTTGACTGGGGTGGCTACCCAACAACTTCATCTCTGTGAAATCTGATTTTTTTTACCATATTGTACATAATGTATACATTTTCTGGAATTTGGTTAAGTTTTTGTTTTCTTTCTTTTTCTCTTCCCCTTCGAGTAAGGAAAAAGGGAGGGATAATTAATCTAAAAAAAAAAAAAACTTGCTGAAATTTTGGACATGATTGCTATCCCTTTACAACACAACTGTTGTTCCGTTACAACACAATTGTTGTTCCTTTACATCACAATTTTTATTCCTTTACATTACAACTGTTGTTCCGTTACATCACAACTGTTGTTCCTTTACATTATAGTTGTTGTTCCGTTACAACATAGTTGTTATTCCTTTACAACACAACTGTTTTTCTCTCCTTAAAAGAAAAACTTCCTCATGTCCCTTCGACCTAGCGATGTTTCTTTGAAACAATTGTTGGTCCCTCTGTTACCACTACTGTTCCCTTTTTTACAGTTGTTGTTCCCTTTATTACAGTTGTTGTCCCCTTTATTACAACTATTGTTCCCTTTATTACCACTGTTGTCCTCTTTCTTACAGCTATTGTTCCCTTCATTATGATTGCAATTCCTTAAGTTCCAACTGTTTTTCCTTTTATCTCAGCCACAGTTCCCTTTGAAACAATTGTCGTTCCATTTGTGGCCGACTATTTTTTTTTCTTTGTGTACGATTGTTACTCATAAATGCAAACTCTATTGTAATTTTAAAAGAATTGATCTTTATTTTATCATGGTGTCAAGTTTGATATCTTATTCATTACCCCATGAAGAACATATTTTTTCTCATCTAGCATATCCTATCAATTTGAATATTTGCTTTAAATCTAGATTTTTCGAAATTACCATAAAATGTTCATAATTTGTTACCACCATAATAGTTTAATATTTTATTATATACTCAAATGGTGATTTTGTTTAAACATAGTGAAGGAATAAGACATACTTTATTTGGAATTTTTTTAATACTCCTCACACCATCCCTAACTCTTAAGGAGTTGATGAGCCACCCTTAATAATAAAAAGAACAATTCTAAAAAAAAATATACCACTTAAAGCTAGATTTTCTCATAAGGATGGGGGGTCTCATCAAGAGACATCCCACCATGATCATAATACATTAACACAAGCGACATTCCCATTATGGCCAGAAACAAGGGTAATGGTCTTTGACACTATTGTAAAAAGGAAAAGAGGTTTCATCACGAGCCTACTTGTTCACTTTGTTATAATCTAGTGAGTGGCATTGTTGTTACCTGGTCACCATGCCAAAACAATGGCCTTTCTGAGAAAATCATTTAAATAATAACATGTTACACTTTTCATAAGGACGCTGGATCATCAAGGGTTAAAAAGAAACCCTGTCGAGGCTATGGATGCCTACTGATAGTAGTGGCTTTGTCTGTGGTTTTGGAGTACAACTTGAATTTCCATATCATTACTATGTCATTAGATTCCTTTTTCTCTGGCAAGACATCACCACTACTAGTATGTATATTATCTTCCTAAAATGACTAGAGGTGGTACATCTACTATTATATGAACAAATCATAAATATTTCAAACCTCCGTGATAAGCATTATTAGTTATAAAGGTATTTTTCTAGTTTTTTTTTTTTTTTTTCCAAGGATAATCTCTTTACAAAAATATTTTTACCCATGATAAAAATATCTTTCATTACTATGATTTTAATTCCATGACGATTTTTGCATAATAGCAATCTGTGCATTTATTGCATTTTATCATCTTCCCCTTTGGCTACGTATGATTCGACTATTTCCCTTCACGCTAATTGATGCCTTCGCATGAATTTAAATTCCCATAATCTTAAAGGTTGTGGTCGAGCTTTCTCCTATTGGAGAAGGTAGGAAGTATCACATGTGTGATACGACTAGGCACAAACATGATATGATTTGGCACAAGCGCAATATGACTGGGCACAATTTTTTTTTTTTTTTTGCAATTATTATGATAATCCCCCGCACATAAGTATATTGAATGATACTATTTTTTTGACATGCTTCTATTTCTACTAAGGGATTTTTGGTTTGAACAATTTTGTATACAGTCAGTACAGGAGTTGTTTGAATTAGAAAGTATGGGTGGTAAGACTATCTAAAATGAACCTACTCTGTTACAAGTTACTGAACAAGCTCGAAGGATCCTAGAGCAGGTAGGATGGGCTGAATACTTTACTCGACTGCAGGGATTCAACAATGTTGTTGCTTTGGAATTTTTGCAGAATTTGAGAAATGAAGTCATGACGGTCAGAGGCAAGCAAATAATATTCAATGAGACAATTCTGGAGGAGGTCACAGGTCTTTCCAACAAAGGGAGAAAAATGGATAAATAAGCACATTTGACTTCAAAACACTATGGAATTATTTATAGACCCTAGTGAAGAATTGGCCCGTAAAGGCAAAGGTTTTCACCCGACTTCATTAAAATAACCATGATAGGAGTTAGTAGAAGTAGTCCAGAGGTATATTACATGTGATGGCCACCATACTATGGTAAGACCTCAACACCTCAAATTGATAGCACTATTAAAACATAAGGTATTAATAAATCTGCCATTCTTTTTAAATTTTCTCTTGCATGAAGTTGTTGGTACACTTTGTATAGTTAAGGACCCTAATTCTGTAGTTAATCATCACTGTTTGATTAAAATGGTAGTCATTAGAGAATTGAGTCAGTCACATTTAGCTAGGGATAACTTCATGAGACCCAATGAAATTCCATCTCTAGAAGAAATGCATCAAGTAGAGAATGCCCAGCCTGAAACAGAAAATGCTCAGCATCAGGTAGAAAATGTTCAGCCTGAAACAAAAAATTCTCAGCATGTGGTAGAAAACGGTCAGCCTGAAACATAAAGTACATAGCTTGAAGTAGAAAGTACTCAGCCAGAGGAAGAAAATTCCAGTCAAGAACAAGGTCAAACCCCATCATTACAAAACCTAACTATAGACGAGAAGAGATTAAATTCTATCTTAGTATCTTTGCCTACTAAGTGAAGAAGGTCTAAAATATTTTCCAGAGCAAGCCAACTCATAAGTTCTATTGAACATATATCAGAGAGAGAGTCATCTCAAGAAGCCCTTGTAGAACAACAGGGTAATTCACCTCAAATCTGTGAAGAAGAGATAGCCTAAGTTTTAGAGAATATGGGGACCCTTTTCACTATTGAAGAAGATGTGGGATGTTTTAAGAACCCACCTGAGAAAATATCCACTCCTAATTTCTCGGCCTCCACTCCCAATTCTAATGATACATAAATATTACCATCGTCTGAAAATCTTGAAAGCATGCATTGCGAGGAACAATCAGGGGAGTCCGTTGAGGCTATGAAAGAACTAGGCTCTTCCATGGAAGGAACCATCGTTTCATCCCATGAAAAACAAAAGTCCAAAGATGACTCATTTGCCTCAATCTCAGTTGATAAGGATTCTGAAGAATTTGTGACTTCTCCTGTCGATGAAAATGTCATTGTTGTTCCTTGTTTGTCCACTATAAAATCTACTTGAAGAATGGAAAGGAAAAATAGTCAGAGAATAAAGCTGTTAAAACGAGAAAATAAGAAATTGCGAAAAATAATAGAACAACTTAAGAAATGGTTGAAAAACTCTAGAAGGTATTATAAAAAGAAAACATAAACTAAGACAGTTGGAGTTCAAAGTGAAAATTTTCTTAACTCTGCACAAACCCAAACTGAATAAATCTTCACTAATTATGTAGAAACACAAAGAAATCTTAATTTTTATGTGGACACAACTAAAGTAGCTAGTCAAACTGACTTACTGGTGACCATCAATAGAGCTACACAAACCGAAGTTTTACCCCCTTACTCTCATTTGAGTAAGGATGCCACTATTCAAATACTAAATAAAGAGCTGGAAAAACATCAACAAATCTTGAAACAATATCAAGGTGAAGCAATACCTCGGGAGCTATTACATAAATTCAAGGCATTGCCTGCCATAGAAGATGAAACCTATGCTAATTTCAGAGAGGAAGAGAGAAAAAAAGAGGAAATACAAGGACAACTTCAAAAAGAGTTGGAGAAAATCAAAATTATATGCTCTATTTATTCTAATGCCTTATCTTAAAGATCCCTAGCTAAGAACTATTCCCTTCTTTTACTTGAGCGATATTTGTTGTTGAAATTCAAAGGTGTACGATCTGGGCGACCTTATGAGTTTGGTACTGTTTATGATTTTATCAAATTATTTCAAGAGTAGGATGATGATGTAAAGTACTTTTTATCTGAATTGTATATGGATAACTTCTTTTTGGAAGAACATAGAGATGAAAATCCCAATCCTTTTATTGGAGATCTTCAATTCCAAGCCTTCATATATTTTTCTAGGAATCAGATTAAGTGGTCTAAGGCTTATACTGTATTACAAAAGAGAGAGTCTGGCCTAGATATTTGGGTTAGGGGTGAACCCACAAGTCCCCTGCAAACTCTTATGAAACATAAATAGTTCATGGAACGAGATGGAGCTATCTCTGCTTTGGGCCCTATTCATAATAATACCCTCTGAGCAGGTCTTGAATATTTTGAGGACATTAAAGAAGAAGCTCTCCAAGCAGCAAAGCTAAGGTGGAAAGTATCCCATAATGAGGTTAAGAACAAGGAACCATTTAATTACAGAAAATTTCAAGAAACAACTGATCAAATGAAACGTTATGGTAACTTGGTTTTGTTTGAAGGTCTTATATGGATCAGAAATAGATATAGGTGCCCCATCATCTGGTATCCTCCAAACGGTTACCATGATGAATATAATCTTTCTGAAAGAGAAGAAGATAAGGCCTTCAAAGTAATCCAAAACAAAAATGGATTTCGGTGTTATGGTGAATCCCCCTATCCACCTTATTCCTTAACTATTTTATTTGTCAATCATCTCTTTGCATGAGGACATGTAAGAAGGTAAGATGGGGGGTGATGTTGGGCCATAGAAATGGTATGATTCTTCTCTCTATTTTCTTAGTTAATATCATGTTTTTCAAAATTTTTATCTTGGGTTGGTGTTGACGGTGCTGGACCTGCCAACTTGTAAGGGGATCTCCCCGGTAATAAGTCCCAATTAGACCTCAGACTGTTTGGTGTAGGAGTCCCAAAAGTGGGTCGTAAGGTAATGCCTTGACAACGATGTTGAACAGAGGCACGTAAGATAACTCTATCAGTAGCAAGGGTGTGATTGCTAAAGTGAGTCAAGGAAGGTGTATGAGAGGTTCTAACACAGGTGGGTTGAGATGAGGGTGAAGGTGAGTTCCAAGTTAAAATGGATCAGTCCCAACTTGGCTAGGAACACAAAACACACAGGACAAACACAGCTTCGAGTGGAGCAGTCCACTTGGATGCAATAGTCACAACAAACAAGGTAAGATAACATGTACAACACTCATGGATCAGCCTGAATGAGTGCAACAGTTATTATAGCAAGGTTCATGTGAAAGGTTTGTCTGATGTCCGACAGAGTAGTCAACACAGATGGGACAAAATTAATAGCACATACAACACATTTCCATTAATAGATTATGCATTACAACAAATGAATCAGTTCAGATGTAGAACATAGGTTAAAGCAAAACACATTACAAGTGTTAAAGATCAGTCTTACAACAATTTACTTCTATAACGATTGGATAAGATTTAGTATTTCTATGATTATTTCATAGCAATAGCCTCATATGCCTTTATAGCTTAGATTTCCATCCTTTGAGAGACTGTGCCGACAACCATGAAATAAAAGACGAATCCCAGGTTGACAAAATTAATGAAGGTAGGATTCAGTTTATTTCTAGGAGACATATTAGTGCCCAACACACACCACCTACACCATGACACCCTTTAACATGAAGACAAGCCATACTACTTGATAAATAAATAAATCTTGAGCAAAGACTATATATCATGTACCCAGAGCCCCATTGGTGGAAAAGAAGCCAAATCACCTTTTTCATTGGTGGTTTGGACACACCACCCAAAATATGCCAAATTCATACTTCATATTACATATTAGAGCAACCTAATTCAGCTCAATGTTTTGCATGCACCAATAAGACTTCCACAAACACAAAAAAAAATCATCCACCAGTGAGCAGGCATTTCTATTTTGGAATATGGATTCCAAAATTATAATTTAATTATCAATAATTATTAGGTGGATGGTAGAGATTTAACCTCCATAGAATATTCTATAGTATTTTAGTAGTAGTCACAAATCAAAGGTGGATATTTATCTTGAAAGTAATTATGCTCTTTCTGCACTTTTAATTAAATTGGTTAATTAAGAAAATGTCATATGAACAAGTTTCATATGGAACGAGTTATGGTTTTCTTGGCATGTGGTATGAATAAGCCTTGGTATTGGTCAAATTTCATAAAGACTGTCATCCTTGGGATATGCAAAGGTAGGAGAGGATGACTGAGGCAATGGATTTTCTGTAGCAGGGCCATGAACCCTGCGAAATAAGGTGAATTAGGTGCTTCTTATGCCAGTAGAAGAACCTACATCCTCTCACTCCCGCCTTATAAAAAAATGGAGGTTGACATTGTGGATTACACACTTCTTCCTTTGGAAGGAACCCAAATTTGGGCATCTCTACCTTGATTTTCCACCCCTAGTCCTTCTCCCCTCTACAGGTCTCTCAAGTCCTCACACATTGTCAACCCTCCTAGATCTTTTTGATGGCGCTTAACTAAGATCCATTATTTATCGCCTCACTAGCTCCTACAATCTATAACTCTCCACGGTTAGATGGCTTTCCTCCCAATCAAACCTTCCCTGCTCCTGGTGACCTCACTCTACCTCCATTGGGAAACACATCCCCAACTTATTTCAGTTCTCCCTCATTGCTTTCCCTATGGAAATGCCTGCTTCACCTTTTCCATACTTTATTCAACAACATACCTCGCTTGTTTATCTTAGGACTACTTCTCCTCCAGTTTTCTAAGCAATACTTTGACTCTCAACATGCACAAAGTCTACAAAAACAACCCTTGACACCTTCCCCAGGTGGTTCTAGTTGAAAATGAGATCCTAAAACCTAAATCTATGATCTCATTCCTCCTAAACTCCTCCCCACTTGGACCAACAATTGAACAGGACAAGCCAAACCTTGGAAATTTTTAGGGGTTAATATTCACAAGTTGGCTAATTTTCCATGATTTTTCCAAAAAAAGGATTCACCAATTTCCATTTTTTATAAAAATGATTCGCCCAAATTTGACAATATAAAATTATTTTACCTTACAAATCGCCAACATTATATAGATAATATATATAAAATCATTATAATTTGAATAATTTTACAAATATATCAATAAACATTTTATAGGTTGTATGTTAGGGACTAGTGAGACAATGCTTTTAAACTTCAAGATAATTTTCCACCCTTAAAATTTTCCCTGGGGCCCAAAGCACCTAAATTATTGGACCGCTTCTTGATTGTAGAAAACTTAACTGGTCAAAATATAAATACACAATATTGGTTTTAAGTTGGAGGCTATTTAGACCACAACCCAATCCTCCCTGAGTTAGCTCCCTCTTCCCCAAATGACCCATCCCTTTCAATCTTAATCCCCACTAGTTCAAACAACCCTCCTTGCAGACCCTTTAAAATAGGTCCAAAACCATTTTATCCTTGACTCCCTAGAATCCCCTTGCTACAATTTGAAAAGAACCTTAAATCTGCCAAAATTTATATCCTATAGTAGGCTAAGTAAAAAGGGCCAAAGAAACCCAAATGTTGGTTGACATAGAAAAATCGATTTCCTTTGCCTCTAAAAACTTCCTCCTTTTTTTTTTTTTTTGACCACCACATAGTGAATCGGTAACTGCCAATCCTAATCTATGGGAGACCCAGGATCAAACTCAGGTGCCTCTAAAAACTTCGTTACTAAGTTGTGGACATAAGATCATTAAGACAATTTAAAAGCCTTGGAATCTCAAAGAAGGGAAATCTTCCATAACAAAGAAAAGGACTAGCATATTAAGACAAACATGGATGAGAAAAGTACTTTCATAGGTTTTCAAACTACAAGAAAGCTACCGATACCATTTTGGAAATTAGGAGATGGGATAGAACCAAAGTCACCTCTTTCCACGATTTATCTCAATAAGGATGAAGACACTTCAAGGAAATATTCCATCAAGACCAAAGGGCTGCAATAGACAATATTTTTAAAGTTGCAAGCCTATTCTTGGGGTTTTAAACCAAGAAGAGGTTAATAATATGATGGAAAAAATAAATCTTGAATGAGTTTCATATAGTTTCCAATAAGGAAAAACTTCCCATTGAATTCTACTCGGAGTGTTATGACATGCTAGGAAACGATTTATTAAGAGTCATGGAATATTCCTACACAACCAGGAAAATTTTGACCCCCTTCAACCCTACCTTTATAGCTCTAATTCCTAAATTTTACCATCTAAATGATTTTGATCAATTAAGATCTATATCCATGTGCAATTCCATCTTTAAAATAATCTCAAATCTTTTAGCATATAGGTTGAAAGATATTTTTATCAAATCACATCTCCTGAGATACAAGGCCTTTTGGGCTAAGTGTCAACAAGGAGATGTGGCTTGAACCAAAGCTCTTCACATAGCCTAATCCATTTGAATAACCACTCCGAACAGGTTTAAAGGATTGGTTAGCCTATGGATATCTTTGTCTTGAAAAAAATAGAATATAGAAAATGTTGTTATTCTAAAACCCAAGTGAAATTATAATCTAAAAAAAAAGGTTTAAACAAATAAAATGCAGCTTTGAGGTATTGAAATGTCTACAACTCTTGTTGCACTAAAGGAACTAATTACACAACTTGATATTTTAATAAAAACTAACTTAATAATCCAACCCAACGAGAGAGTAAGCAGCCTAAAATAAATTCAACTTATGTGTGTAGATAAATGACCAAAAGTATAGAGTTCGTTCTACATTAAGATCATTAAATATTTTGCATATGTAATAGATATCGATCACGACCATTCCAAAATACTTTTAATAGTGCATAAACCGAATCAATTTACAATTAAATAGATCAAATCGAAAGATAACAATATCCTTTAGAAAATAATTTAAAAAAGACTATTATTATAAGAGATTAATTGAAGGAATGAAAACACAGTTCATATTGCATTTAATCTCACAAAAAACAAAGATAAACATAGATGTAATTTGCTAATTAAGATTAATAGTTTCCATGAGATGTAATTTGTTGACTAAGATTAATAGTTTCGATTTCAAAAGGAGGTTCAATATATTTAACTTGCTCTTTTGAGACATTAGAACAATCAAGATTATTATCTATATCTTTTTCAACAATTAAATATGAGAACATATTAGAGAGAATTAAACAAACAAGCATCTTAATCAACAATTAAACCATCTTCCACTATTTTCCTAGAAGAATATTGTTCTAAAGAGAGACTAGATTTCTTATCAATGGAGTCATGCTCAATTCATTCTACCCCTCATAATTGTTAAATGAAACTTTTGGAATGAAGATTTTCTAAAGGAACCCTCTGAATTTGTAAAGAAGATTCATGTTGCAATTTGGTGTTATGATTAACATAAGAGTCAAACCATTAAGATGAAATTTAAAAAGAACACAATTAACTTTTGCTAAAAATCTTTCTAAAGATGAATTATCCTCGATTAGTGAAGCCAATATTTCTTCACATATCTTATTTTCATAATAGGTTTCAAAGGCGTCTAAAAATACTTCCACAAATTGAAACCAATTAAAAATAGAACAAGGTGGAAAAGTTTCTAACTATTCTTTAATCCGTCCCTTAAAGTGAATACAAATAACCTGCATAAAAAGTTTAAATCAATAGTTTTATACCCTATGCATTTACACCAAAACTTATCAAGATGTTTCAATGCATATATATTCCCTTCATAGTCAAACCGGGGTTTTGACAAGAGATCAGCTATCTCAAGAGGAACATTAGGTAATGTGAAACTAAAATCATCCTCACATACAATGATTTGGGCAAGAGAGGTTGATTAGATGGAACACAAATATTTTTTATTCCTAATAGGTTAGCTTGTCCTTTAACCTACCTTCTAGTGTGTTTAAAATGACACAAAGAAGAAGGATTAAATATCTAGAAATAGAAATTGAGGGATAAACAATTTAATAATTTATCTTACCTCAGACCCTCCTTAGCACCATTTCTTGGTAGGGCCTTTTGGGCCAAGTTTAAACGAGGACCTAATGTATTCACATAGCCTAAGCCATTTGAATATCCACTCCCGATGGATTTAAAGGCTCCGTTAGCCTATGTATCTCTTCCTCTTGCAAACAAGAGAATATGAACATGTTTCCCCAGAGAGACTTTGTTGAAACTCATGTTATTCCAAAACCTAAATGCAATTCTAACGTAAAAATACAAGTTTAAACTAATAAAATGTAGCTTGGAAGTACTAATATCCCTACAACTCTTGCTGAGAAAAAGACACTAATTAAACAACTAGATAATTTTAGTAACAACTAACTTAATAAATCTTATCTCGTAGGAGCATAAAGAATCTAAAATCAATTCAACTTATATGTGTAGATAAATAACCAAAAATATAAAATTCAATAACCAAAAATATAAAATTCTTTCTACATTAAAATCATTGAAGATTTTTCATGTGTATTAGATATTGATCATAACCATCACAAAATCTGAATCAATTTACAGTTAAATAGATCAAATCTAAAGATAACAATAATGTGTATTAGATATTGATCATAACCATCACAAAATCTGAATCAATTTACAGTTAAATAGATCAAATCTAACAATAATCTCCAGAAAACCATAAAAAAATATTATTATAATAGATTAAATAAAAGAATAAAAACATGGTTGATATTTTATTTAATCTCATAAAAAAACATAGATAAATAGAAATGAATATGACTTTTATTTCTCTGCAGAAATCGCTCATACAAAGCTTTTGAGACCAATCCCCAAATCCGCACTATCACTGCTTTATTTAAAAATGTTGATCTATCAACTGCGTAGTGTCTCCTCACCTATTCCCCTCTGAAAAATTCAGTTTATAAATACAAGCAGTGCACAAAGAAATGGAGATCATTTTCCCCTTCATGGATTTTGTTGGATATCCTCTGCATTTTTTCAAGGTTTCCAGCGATCTGTCGCTCCGTTTGGTGATTTGCTATGCTTTTTCCTGCCACATATCTTGCACTGTATACCTGCAAATCACCACATAGTTTTAATCATTATGCAACATATGATACGCTTTGGCTTTGGCTTTGGCTTTGGCTTTTGGTTATTTTTTATGTTACAATATTCATGTAGTTTTTGTTATATACTTATTTTATTGTACGGCTTGCAAACAAAATATATATATATATATATATGTATGTTATGTATTTATTATATACACGAGTGGTTTTAAGATATATATAAATATATATAATAAAAGTGAGTGTCTTCTTTATATTAATAATATGCGATTTATATTATAATATGACAAAGTTTATTAATAGTATATTGAGAGTTCACATTTATCTAATATAATATTTAATATTTGCATTTATACCAATTTTCCTAGTTTATATTATATACATAAAATTTAAAATGTATACACATATATTTACACATTTTTATAGAGGCATGGATGAGTGAGTTGAATTAGGGTTATAAATCACAAAAAAAAAAATTCTTTGAAAAGAGAAGCTTGTTAAATCAATTTGTCAAGATAATTTTCAATACACATATAATAGTTAGTCAAGCAATCAAAGTGGCAATCTCAAAGACCATAACAACAAATATCATATGGTCAAACCCTAGGGAAGTAAGAAGCATCCAAACCAGATAATGAGGATAGTGGAAACCATTAAAAATTCAAATGCAATAAAGGAGGGGAATTTTCATAATGGGGGACCCCTCATTTTATCAATATGTAAGGGGGTTGTTGGTGGGCCAACAAATGGTGACTCACTAGGTGAACTAGTTATCTCTAGTTAAATAATGTGAAACTTATAAGACGTTGTGAGATGCTAGTCTTTGAGTAACACTAAAAAGTTTCACCCCTCACGTGTATGATTGAATGTCCAAATCATATCCATCATTATTCAGAAACTTGTTATAATATAAGCCCACAAATGTTTATTGTAGCAAGTTTTATATTCAAACAATAAACTAATTAGTCCAGGGAAAGATAAGGTAACCGAGTAAAATATAGTGTTAAATTAACTTTTATACTACATGAATGGTCACTGATGCCACCAGGTGTCTATAGCCTTGACAAGGATGCCTTTAACCCAAATGATTTGCCTTAATCCCATCTATTAGATATAGATTGTGTTAAAGAGAGATTCCATACATGCTGGCAGAATTTTATGCTAGAGGAAAAACCTGTGAACCATTTATACCAACGTTTTGGACTAGCTAGGTGAGTCCATCATCAGGGCAATGAGAATTGTGTTTTGAGAAGAGAGATACATGAAAATTATGGAGCTATTAATAGATGTTTAGAAAAATATCTGATATCTTATTTTTAATGTTGTTTAATTGAATTTCAATATTATTATATAATATACTATAGTATATAAATTATTATTTGATTATTTATAAATGTTTAATATATTAAATATTAATTGTTATATATTAATTTTGAGTAACATATCTAAATGTATTTATTTGTTATATATTTAGTTATTCTATTTATAAATAGGTTACATTTGTTATGAAATTTGTAGAGTTTTATCAATATTTATAAAATCACATTAAAATATTAAAGTGGTGATATAGTAGAAGAATGTTCATTTGTATCTACATTTGATATAATGTATACAATAAAATAATAATAATAAAAACGATTGCAACAAAAATATTATTATTCTCATTAATGGCTATTTTTATTTCATAAGTGTATTCTCTCATCTCAATAAACATAAATTTTTTAAATTTTTTATCTCTAAGAAACAGTGAACATTAACAATAAACCATCAATCATAAGTTAACATCTCTAATAATCTATATCATTTTCCATTCACAACAATTCTCTTTTTTTTAATTATGCTTTATATTTTTGAAAATATTAAGATATTATTATTTATTATTTATTATTATTAATATAGATGTGTAAAGTAATATTATAAATAAATTATTTATGCAATTACATTAATGAACCTTTTTTATAATTATATACCTTTATCATTTTTTTAAAATAAGGAGAATACTTTTTCCTTCTTCATGAATATGAACCTTTTCTAATTACGCCGTAAGGCGTTTCCCTCTGAAATGAACTCCCCTAAATGTTTTTCTGTCTCCATGTTAACCGTCAAATCTATTGTTAGACGATTAAAAAATTATCTGCCGTCCAATTTAATTAGAAAACATTAAAAACCGGTTAAAGTAACCCGCCTGTATATCTACCCACTTGTTCTAAATGCTTTTCTGTCTCCATGTTAACCGTCAAATCTATTGTTAGACGATTAATTAGAAAACATTAAAAACCGGTTAAAGTAACCCGCCTGTATGTCTACCCACTTGGTCTGTCGCGTTTGCTGCAGAGTAGGGCCGGGGCAAATGCCTTTGCTGCACGGGAACTCGCCATGGAGCTTGCGAATTGGCTTCAAGGTCAGCCATGGTGGAGGAGGTATGAGGGAAGAGATCATGTTTTGGTTCTGGGAAAGATCTTGTGGGATTTCAGGCGATTTCAGGATGGGGACCATTGGGGAAGCAGGCTATTACACTTGCCTGAAATGCAGCTGGTTATGAAGCTTCTGATTGAAGGCCATTCATGGGTCTAGGGTCTAGGATGGGGACCATTGGGGAAGCAGGCTGTTACACTTGCCTGAAATGCAGCTGGTTACGATCAGGCAGCTGGATGGGGACCATTGGGGAAGCAGGCTGTTACACTTGCCTGAAATGCAGCTGGTTACGATCAGGCAGCTGGTTACGAAGCTTCTGATTGAATTCCATCCATGGGGTCTGGGATTGAAGGCATGGAAGGATGTGAAAGTCTACGCGGAGGATGGGTTTAGAACCGAGGACCGCCAGAATGACTCCTGCCCTCAATTGATTACTATGAGCAGTAGGAAATTTTCGGAAGCAGGGAAGATGATGCTTCTCCCCTGTGGATTGAGATTGGGTTCTTCCATAAGTTGGTGGGAAGGCCCAGGGACGCCCACTTGGAAAATGATTCCACGATATCTAGATTGAAGGAGGGGGATCCCCCGGTGTTGATTTCTCAGTTTGCACTTGAACTGCAGGGGTTGAAGGCCGTTGTTGGGGAGGCTCCGCCTAGGATTTTTCACTTTAATCCGAGGTTAAAAGGAGATTGGACTGGAAGACTTGTTGTAGAGCAGAATACGTGTTACAGGATGCAGTGGGGATCTGAGCAGAGGTGTGAGGGCTCACAAGATGATGAAACAGGTATTTAAGCACCTTTAGGGCCTTTATTTTGGAAAAGAATTGAGCTAGGCAAGCGTAGATGTGAGTACGTCAAGCCGTAAATTAAATTTTCTCTCTTTACAGAGACCTGGGTTCAATTCTCTGAGAAAAAGCTACCGTGTTAGTGTGTCCAGTGGTCAGTGGCCAATTATGTGCTATCTCATTTTGTTGGCTAAGCCTAGGTAGTTTGTATTTTCTTCATTGCACAACGCCAAATGCAAGTCTTGGAAGATTTGTACAGAATAGATGCCTTAATCTCATAACTTAGTAGATAGAAGCTCATAATAGACACCTAGGTTCAAGATTCCTTGTGGTAGCTAGAGTCTTGTCGTCAGAAATGTAACTTGAGACCTGCGTCTTGAGAATTCTCTCTTTAGCCTGGATAATAACAGCCAACCTTAAAGCACAAAATCCAAACGATAGCCAGCATGGTTAACAAAGTCCAACACAGATAGAATTTTATAATAGACACCTAGGTCAAGGATTCCCACCGGTAGCTAGAATCTTGTTGTCGAGAATGGAACTTGAGACATGCATCCTAAGAATTCTCTCTTTAGCTTGGATAATCACTGCCAATGTTAAAGCACAAAATCCAAGCAACAGCCAGCATGCTTAACGATGTCCAACGCAGGTAGAAGCTGATAATAGACACCCAGTCCAGGATTCCTAGCAGTAGCGAGAGTCTTGTTGTCAAGAATGGAACTTGAGACCTGCGTCTTGAGAAGTCTCTCTTAGCCTGGACAGTTATTGCCAACCTTAAAGCATGAAATCCAAACAATAGCCAGCATGGTTAACAATGTCCAACACAGTTGTAGGATTGTGAAAACGGACAACTCCATTGTTAGCCTGGATAATCACTGCTGGCACAAAATCATAATATGGCCTAGGTACAAGAATCCCGACAGTAGCCAAGATGTTACCGTCAAGATTGGAACTTGAAACCTGCACCCAGATAATTTTCCCTTCAACCTGCATATATCACAGGGAATGATCTATTACTCGTATGGTAGATTGTTGCTGCAGTTGTTATACTAGCACAGGCTCTCGAATGCATTTGAAGGGTTTTGTAGATAAACGCTATCATCTCTGTATTTTTCTTACTGTTGAAAAATGAATATTGCGTGGCAGGCACCTCTGGAGTTGCGGGAGCTACATGTTTATGCTCCTCTTTCAATGTTCCCAAAGTCCATTAGACGGATGAAGCGCATCAAAAATATTGTGGTGTACCAAAGTCACACCAGCCTCTCAAGTGAAACAAGCAATTGGGAATTTGGAATAAATCTCATGGTACATCAGTGATCACCAATTTTATAAACTTTACAAATAAAAAGAATAATTTTTAGGTTTTCAAAACTCAAAAGCATGGCTGGCCTGCAAAAGAGAATTAATATGACATTTCTGTATGGTACTAATCTCCAAGCTTCGTATTTTGTTATGTTATATTGACTTCTTAGAAATTCAACATAATGGTGTGGAGCCAGAATTCTTTATTTATATTATCTATCAGAATGATTTTCAATGGATTCACAGAATGTTCACGTTCGAACTGGATATCCACATTGTGCGCCCACAGACATATCGTAAAGGGGGAGAGAATGGAGCCTAGATTTTCGCATTATTTGGCTGTGTGATGAGACCATATTCTTTTTTTCTGAAAAGGTGTTTTCCCATTTTAATGCCCGCCATGTGATATCCTCTCTGCTATCTTTCTCTTTTCAGTTCTTCACGGGATCTACATGCAATTTGTAATGAATTGATTCTGAGTCTTATTTTCCAGAGTCATCACGTTGAGATTTTTTTGCTAAGTTTTAAAACTGTAATTCATTTTTGGAAAAAATAAAATAAAATATCCTAATGATCCTTTGAACAGATTTTCCAAGTCCACAGATAACTTGGGATTGCTGGGAGTAAATTAGTACACCGAATGAATAACTTCTTGAAACTAGCTTGAATCTTGATATTAATTAATGCCACACCATCAATCCTTCCTCTGGTTGTGAAGATATCTGAGCGGGCTTCGCCTAGATGGGTGGTTTGTCTGCCCCCACCACCCACTAGCCATCATCTGCCCAATACCAACCCATCCACTGCTAAATTTCTATGATTAGCTCTTTCAAATCAGCTACAATTCTTCTGGTTGACAATCCCATCTCTTTCCATCAACCACTTTTGACACGATTGGTCTTGCATCTGCCACTTATTCATTGCTTTAAAATTCTTGGCTCATAGTTTATGAAGAGTAAAGTAACAGCACCCACCACCTTTGACCGAACATATACGTGTTAAAAAGTAGGATAATAGGTTTAACCCAACCTCTATACGATGTTGGGTCTGTCTGTATCTGCATGCTATATCAGTTTTTTGAGAAAAAAATTGCAGAACTAGATAGAATAGTATACTCCATAATTGCCATGATAAGCAATGTCAATGAGATGAGATTTAGTTCCATCATTGCCCAATTACAACAACTTCCATCTCAATAAAGAAATTATTTTGGATCTTTGGGTGAAAATTGTATGAATGGTGCTTGACATTGGAATCAAAAGCTGTGGCTGCTCAGTGTTCTATGAGATGGGAGACCACTGCACAACACTGGTGGTTTGCAACACCTTTGGATTGGGCAACAACCAATGGATACTTTGATGTTGTGAGCGAATTGCTTAGTTTAGATGGAAATCTTCTTATCATGCTCACATCACTAAGAAGAATCAGAAGGCTTGAAGCTGCGTGGGAGGATAAGGCCACCTCCATTGATGCAGCGAAAGGCCGAGGCCTTGTGGCTAGGGAACTTATGGGTGAGTGTGAAACAAGTGATGGGAACAGCCTCATTGATGCAGGGTATGGTGGGTGGTTGCTCTACACTGCTGTTGCTGCAGGGGATGTTGAGTTGGCAAGGTGTCTGTTGAAGAGGAAGCCATTTTTGGTGTTGGGAGAAGGAGAGTATGGAGTTTTTGACATGTTGTATGCGGCTGCCAGAAGTAAAAATGCAGGGAGGGCTTGCCCATGATATTAAGTGTCTCGGATGTGATCAGGAGGACGATGCAGCAGTATATGAGTCTTCCCCTTCATTTGAAATGATGAGCAGGGCTTTTCATGCTGCTGCTACAGGAGGGAGTGTGGAGATTTTGAGAGAGCTTTTCAAAAATTGTCATGATGTTGCCTGGTACAGGGATAGTCAAGGCTTAATTGCATTGCATTCTGCTGCAAGCAAAGGTCAACTTGAGGAGAGGTCTCAAGATATTAAGTTTAACATTTCGTCTAGCCTGAAACAGTATTTTATTATATCAATGAAATGGATTGCTCAATCTGTGAACTTGCCTACGAGTAGTCCAACCTGTGCCTTATATGAAAGGTCGGGACTATTTTCAAGAGTAGCCACAGTTTGGAAACTACAGGAAGGAGTTTTGGGCATAGAGCATGAAATATTAATATGACTGAAGGATTTCATCGTTTGCGCTAGAATTTATGTCTACCACGAGCACATGTTAACTCCGAACAAAAATGATTTTGATTTTTGCACCATGATTTTTGTCTGTCCAAGGACTTGTTTTCTGCTGATTTTTGTTGATCCTGGTTTTCTGGTGTCTTTATTCACAGAGAAACTAATCAACTTCACTAAAGCTAGGCCAGCGGATGCGTTAATAGCTTCGGAATCGGTTCCGGATCTTCCAAGAAGGTTGTTAGAGCAAATAGCCCCCAATAGAAATTAAATCGGCCATTTCCTCGAGTAATAGAGAACTTGCTTTTTACAAACGGCCACAATCAATTCGTTAATCTGGTTTCCAAGACCAATGATGGTTCCAAGAAATTTGTTTTCGTCCACAAAGATAATGAAGGTAAGCTCTATTTTTGCTTTCCTGGCTTAGACATTATTTACTGGATTTTCTCATGAAATTATTGATTTTTATTGCTAAAGTGATCCACGTACCCTTATCAGATTGTATAGGTATTGGATGTATAAGGATAGATTTCCCCTTTCGAAAAATTGTTAACTTCTTTTTTCTTTTTCTTTTTTCCCCAGTGGAATTATTTTCTTAACCTTCCAATTTTCGCCTTGTCATAAGCATATTCTGATTCAAGATTTCAATCATTAACAACTGAAACATTCATAGGTGAAATTTCCATGACTGTGGAAACCCATGATAGAGTAAACTTGGATCTTGAATCGGGGATTTGTTGAAAGAAAAAATATCGGAAGAACTTAAAACTATAGAGAGAGAATCAAAAGAAAATAAGGCTACAGAGGAGGACAAAACCAATGTTATTAATACATTGGAGGTTTTGGAATGTCTGGATGAAGGAGAAACATGCCATGTTTCTAAGAAGACTGAGAAAAACAGGAATATGTTTTTTTTCTAGCAGTGGTGATATACACCAGGAACTGATTGACCAGAGTCCGCCCAGAAGGATTTCAAGGAGATCAAAATCTCTGGAAAGTTTTCTTACAGTTGAGGAATATGATACATTACTTACCAGATTCTAGAGGCTCCTGTGCGACAGATTCTAGATTTTGCTGCATATTTTCTTGATTCTTTCCATCAACCACTTTTGACATGACTGGTCTTGCATCTGCCACTTATTCATTGCTTTAAACTTTTTGGCTCATAGTTTATGAAGAGTAAAGTAACAGCATCCACCAACTTTGACCCAACATATACGTGTTAAAAAGTAGGATAATAGGTTTAACCCAACCTCTATACGATGTTGGGTCTGTCTGTATCTGCATGCTATATCAGCTTTTTGAGAAAAAATTTGCAGAACTAGATAGAATAGTATACTCCATAATTGCCATGATAAGCACTGTCAATGAGATGAGATTTAGTTCCATCATTGCCCAATTACAACAACTTCCATCTCAATAAAGCAATTATTGTGGATCTTTCGGTGAAAATTGTATGAATGGTGCTTGAAATTGGAATCAAAAGCTGTGGCTGCTCAGTGTCCTATGAGATGGGAGACCACTGCACAACACTGGTGGTTTGCAACACCTTTGGATTGGGCAACAGCCAACAGATACTTTGATGTTGTGAGAGAATTGCTTAGTTTAGATGGAAATCTTCTTATCATGCTCACATCACTAAGAAGAATCAAAAGGCTTGAAGCTGCGTGGGAGGATAAGGCCACCTTCATTGATGCAGCGAAAGGCCGAGGCCTTGTGGCCAGGGAACTTATGGGTGAGTGTGAAACAAGTGATGGGAACAGCCTCATTGATGCAGGGTATGGTGGGTGGTTGCTCTACACTGCTGCTGCTGCAGGGGATGTTGAGTTGGCAAGGTGTCTGTTGAAGAGGAAGCCATTGTTGGTGTTGGGAGAAGGAGAGTATGGAGTTTCTGACATGTTGTATGTGGCTGCCAGAAGTAAAAGTGCTGAAATATTCAGGGAAATCCTTGGGCTTGCCCATGATATCAAGTGTCTTGGATGCGATCAGGAGGACGATGCAGCAGTATATGAATCTTCCCCTTCATTTGAAATGATGAGCAGGGTTGTTCATGCTGCTGCTAGGGGAGGGAGTGTGGAAATTTTGAGAGAGCTTTTCAAAAATTGTCACGATGTTGCCTGGTACAGGGATAGTCAAGGCTCAACTGCATTGCATTCTACTGCAAGCAAAGGTCAACTTGAGGAGAGGTCTCAAGATATTAAGTTTAACATTTCGTCTAGCCTGAAACAATATTTTATTATATCAATGAAATGGATTGCTCAATCTGTGAACTTGCCTACGAGTAGTCCAACTTGTGCCTTATATGAAAGGTCAGGAATATTGTCAAGAGTAGCCATAGTTTGGAAACTATAGGAAATTTTAAGGGAGTTTTGGGCATAGAGCATGAAATATTAAAATGACTGAAGGACAGTTGTATCTTCTATGACCTGCCACATCTTTTTGCCATTGTTATTTTGCTGCATATTTTCTTGATTCCACGTGGTTGATTTTGACTTGGTTTGCTTCAGTTGTGTGTCTCAACAGATTTCAAACTGTAGAGATACTACACTATCAAGGAGAGATGGAAATGAAGTTAAGGGAATGCTATGCTCCTAACACACCATAGGGAATGAATACTATAAAAGATGATCACCTCATTAGGTTTTATGGGTTCCTAGGGTTAATTTAGTCATCTATGTTGTACCAGGTTAGATCCATTTTAAACATGGATTTATCAAGTGTCAAGATGGATGAAATCTTTAGAGGTGTAACCTTTTTAAATTTAATGAAAAGTTTTGTACCTCAAGGGTTTTGATCCTTATGAACAGTGGAACACTTGACAAACTCAGCACTAAGATGGATGTAGGATAATGTGTGTATGCATACAGACATGTATTTTGCTTTTAATTTATTAATGAGGGATTTTAAATTCTGTTATAATTTTTTTAATATTATATTTGGCCAAACTCAACTCAAGTTAGTATTAGACATGAAAGTTGAGCATCTCCACCTGGACTGGACTCCTTATGGCTTTGTAATAATATTTTATAAGTGGTTCATATTAGTAGGCCTTGGTCTGGATCATAGTTTTAAAACTCCGACTCCGACTCCGACTCGGTCGAGGATCGACTCCGACTTCGACTCGGTCGAGGATCAACTCCGACTTTGACTCCGAAACGGTAATGACTCGGCCGGCTCGATTTCAATGACTCTGTCATTGTAAAAAATACATTAAATATTTATTTTTTTTATAAAAAAACATAATTTTAAAGATTTTAAACATAATTTTAAAGATTTTCATTCATGTTTCCAAACACAGCATTATAATATAGATGAAAGACAACATATGATCAAAGTAGGCTCATGAACCAATCCATTATATCAAAATGGTACCGAATGGCAATACATAGTCAACTGTCATACATGATCAAAGACTCAAAACAAAAACACATAACCAAGGAGGCTAGAAATGCCCTCTACAACCACCTGGTGATAGCCCTACTCGAAGATCCTTTTTCGATTCGCTTATAGCAGGATGCATTCCCGTACTATTCAATCCCTTTACAACATATTATCAGTATCCATGGCATCTGCCTGCTAATGAGAGCTCCTATTCAGTTTACATACCAGAAGAGACTGTTAAAGAAAAGAAGATAAATGTAATAGAGGTTCTGTAGAAGATTCCAAATGAACAAAGGAAGGAAGTGAGAAAGACAATAATCTAGGAAATTATGCCTCGTGTAGTATATGGTGACCCAGATTCAAGGTCTGATGAATTCCTGGATGCTTTTATGATTTCCTTGGATAATATTTTCTGGAGAACAGAGAAGGCCAGTATCTAAATGAAATGAGCCGAGAATGAACCCAATTGGGTCCATGATAATTCCATGTATGTGTTGGCAACATGGTTAGAGAATTCCATATACACTACCTCTCTGCTCCACATACACCACCTCTGTTTTTCTTTTTTGTTTGATCCATAGGGATGTTTTTTATGGCAAAAATTTGAATCTTGAATTTCATTATTAATCGAATACTTCATAATACAGGTATGAATCTTGAATTTCATTATTAATCAAATACTTCATAATACTGGCATGAATCTTGAATTTCATTATTAACGGAATAATTCATAATACAAGTATTGCCAATTAAACCGCCCATGTGCTAAGTTATGGAAATATTGTTTTGTACTCGACATGATTGAACAATCTGGCGTTCCCTATATTTGTATTTGCAAATGAAACCATTGAAATGGGCGAGACAACTGTCATTAGAAATTGCACGGATGTTTAAAGAGCAGAAATAATGGATTTGCAGAATAAATTCTCATGTATTTATATGGTTTTTTTTAAATTTCAAATATAATAATTTTTTAGAATAGTTAAATTTATCATAATTCAGTTATTGTTGCACGGGATTTATCAACGTAGTGGCAGGGAAAAACACAAAGCCAGGGTTTGAGATACGATGAAGAAAATTTCGATCCCGCCGATGGATTGAAGGTTTGAGTCCATGGGACTCTCAAATTTCTCATCTCACCGCAGCAGCCATCGCAGCTGCAATTGGACACAGAGAAATTCTCTTGGTTTAGGGTTTCTAGCTTTGACTAGGTCTTCAATTCGGGACAGTTTGGTACCAAATCTAAGCGGAACCAGCATTTTTACATCCGGGATCGAGCTTCAGTGCCTTACCAAGCAGGCATGATCGAATTTCCGAGCTACCCTTCATAACCATCAGCATACTCATAATCCCCTGATTTAGCACTATAACTACCCTTCATAACCATGAGCAACCCATAATCACCTAATTCAGCACCATAGCTACCCTTCCTGAAAAACCATGGCAAGAAGATTAAGAATCTTGCATGTAGTTCTTAGCCTTTGCTTTCTTGATTTCAACACCCTTACCATCAAATTCAAGCGGATATCTTCAACAGTTTGGCAAGAAGATTAAGAATCTTGCATGGAGTTCCTAGCCTTTGCTTTCTTGATTTCAACGCCCTTGCCATCAAATTCAAGAGGAGATCTTCAACAGTTTGCTTGCCATTAATATTAACAAATCTAAACCTAGAGACAGAGCAACACTATACTTTTGCATAATTTGTGACTCGACAACAATTCCATATTTCTAGAAATAATTCTATAAGACTTCAATCATGATAGATGGAGGTAAGTCACCAGTAGACAGTTTCTTTATCTTTGGACCCTTCATCAATTCCATGCTCTCTTGAAATAGAATGCTTAATTTCAACCATTTTTCCATCCAATGTAAGTTTGTCATTCATAACAGCAAGAGCAAATGATGGATCTAGATTAGTTACAGACCCAAAACCATGAGGGTTCCCTATTCCACAGCCTTTCATTATCACAGAATCTATTCCCTCCAAATTTCATGATATGAGCCACTGATTTCCCTGTGGCGGTTTCCCAGTGATATCTTAAAGCGTTCACCTCTACTTTCGAGTTCAACCTTGGCGTCAAGGTTGAAAATGCAGAAGAGAGGGAAATATAAATAGCAATGTGGTTATTCTGAAATTTCGGTGTTTAAAGAATCCATGTAAAAGTGAACTTCTGGTGTTTAATACATAAAGTGGATTTAAAATTTGTCAACAAATGGCAACTCAAACCCTGAACCTGTATCCTACGCACCAATCAACCATATACGCAGATCAGCCATCCACGTGTCTTCTAATCGGACGACTGTCATTCTTCTTGGGCACTTGGACCATACAAACTTTAATTAGGTTTTAGCGCCCGATATAACAAACCACTCAAGTTCATGAACTTTTCGAATCTGGTATAAAATGTGTACTATATTTGAAACTTCAATTTGCCATTAAATTAATGGGACATAAATTCCGACAAAGGAGTTCAGAGATGTGCAATTAAGTTGAGCTTTCAACTTGTCATTCAATTGATGGACACTGAATATTAAATATAAAATAAATATATAGGAGTAGCATGTGAGTGTTAGTTTTATAAAGAAGATTCTTTTTATTATTAATAAAAATATAGATAGTTAGTTTCATTTTAAAGGGTTATAAATATGAGTTATAAATACAAGACTTAAAGGGTTGTAAATATTTAAAGAGTTGTAAATATGAGTTATTAATTGTTTTTATGCAAAACTTGATAAATAGTAATTTAGTAATTTCTTTTTAATTGAGTGACTCAAATTCTTGTTTCTTTAGGTTGAAGGTAAAGCCACTAAAGTGGAAAAAATTGTGATGCCAATAATGAGAGGGATTGTAATAAGAAATTTAATATTCCAAGAAGAGGAGGTAGTAGTAGATTCTAAATAAATTAGCAATGCACACACTACATGGATAATGGATTTCCGCACTTTATGCCTTACGACGTTTCCTTTGCAACATTTGGTGCAGATGCTAGTTTATCATCAATATTTTTTTTTTTACATTTTACATACACAATGAGTTAAATTATGTTTTGTATGTATTAGGAGGTTTTTCAAGATATTCACGACATGCACTTGAGCCAAATCAATGTTGATACACCTTTCACTTGAAGCGGGCACCTGAGGCAAATCAATGTTTAGACACCTTGCACTTGAAGTTCAGACAGCCTACCGACAACATGAAGGTTACGAAAGCGTCGACATCATGGGTAAATAATTCCATTAAAAGCCATTCGTTAAACCAATGATCAACCATTATTATGCCAAAATCTATCTAGAGGCCCTCGTTTTGGTGTTCAGGTCGAATTTGGAGGTCAATCATGAGGTACATTGGAGGAAATGCAACATTTCAACCTTTCTGATCTACATTTTTCATTCCCATAATATTTTTCAGATCTTTCTTTTCCATCTCACCACTGGCAAACTATTAGTATTCATTTCACCTTCATGAATTTGAAAGATTTTTTCACACCTGTCCAATTCTAGAAGAAGCATGGGAAAAGGGAAAATTGGTGGAGAACCAGGGAGGCCAAATGGCAAGAGATGGAAACTCAATTTATCAAGCCCTAAGTAACTAGAGGCAGGGGGGAACAATAGAAAAAGGTAGGAATTAAAGTAGGAGAGGACAAGCAAGAATCATAAGAAGCGAATAAGAAGGAGAAGTAGCAATAAAGGAGTGTAGCAAGGAAGACTTGGGGATAAAGAGAGCAGGATAGTGTGGGATTCCATATGTGAGGAGATAAATTCAGAGAGTTGGTCGCAAGGGTATAAGAATCTAAAATTTGGAATGCAAGAATAGTGTTTTGAGGGCCACAAAAGCTACAACACTAGAGGTTAGAAACTATAACCATGGAAGCTTGTAGGTTAAGGCTCTTACTCTTTACATGATAGTTACTAGGAAGCCCAAATGTTTACTCTTCATCTAAGTGTTCAATTTTTAACTTTTGGAGGTTGTAAGGACATGGGGAAATCTCATATTAACATACCTTGAAATTTGTTTGCAAACCCTGTAAAAATTCTAAGCAACATATTTTAGGTTTTAACCTCGTACAGAAATTACTTGCATATGAATTCTAAAACACAGAAAAATAAACAATGCGAGAGCATAACACATAAAACACATATACACAGAGATTTTCCCACTGGATCCCAAAACCGAGACTACCAGCTTGATTTTTCATTATGTTCCTTTCAATGTTATAATACATATTTATACATGCCTAAGCATCCAATACCATGGACCGAAAAACATCGCATCCAATACCATGGATCAAAAACCATTGCGTCCAATACCATGGATCGAAAAACCATCGCATCCAAAAAAACATGTGCAAAAATCATGCAAAAAACCATAGGTGGTGTTACACTGAAATTTGTCACCATGACTATCTGCAGTTAATATGGCTCCATCAATAGTCATATTATCCTCCTTGTCAAGCCTCATACCTCTGCTCTTCATGTCAAACTTCAAAAAAGAGAGAAAGTCACTTAAAAACATGTTT